>CAUYQG010301178.1:0-12648 GCA_963574415.1 Tarsius wallacei | reverse complement strand
AGGAACTCCAACTTGCTGAAAGGAAAAAGATACCCTTACTTTAAAGACTTTTCTTTCTAAACATGCAGAAGAACTCATTTCAAACTAGTCATTTTTCTTGGCAACAGAGGATACCAGTCTTCAAAAAGACCATTGGTGGAGATCCAAACCACACATTCATTTTCATGTTACCAGTTTTATGGTAGACCTCCTCGCAAGGGACTTCTTCTTCAAGAGATAATTCAGACTCCAACTAAAAAGAAACATAATTGGTGTGCATTCACTATACACAAACTTAAACAATTCCAAAACCTTTGCTCCATTTCCCTTTATCTGAATGAGGCCACCTCACATTGTTTTCTTCCTGAGAATTTACTTTCCTAATTGTATTTCCCATTTTAATTCCCCAAAGGTTTCAACAGCATAAATTTAACAATAGGAACAATGTGTGTTTAGTACACAGCTTTTTTCTGCTTTCACAGCATCCCCATCCCTAGTATTACTCCACATAGGCTATTTTGGGGTCTTGAGCTTGTAGCTAAACTATGCTCTCTTTGAGAATCTTGCTGTTTTTTTTTTTTTTTTGCATTGGAGTCTCATTCCGTTGCCCAGGCTGGAATGCTGGAGTGCAGTGGCACGCTCACAGTAACCCAGAATCGACCAGCTGGGCTGTATCAATCCTCACCCTTCCAAGTAGCCAGAAGTAGAGAGAGATTCCACCACCTGAAGAACACTCCTGCAGCCGAGGAAGAGCCCTAGTCCTGAAGAACTACCCCTGCACATGAAAAGAAATCCTACCAAGTAAGGGAGCATCCCTGAATCTGAGGGAGAACACTCACCTTATAAAGAGTCCCTGCACCTGAGGGAGATCCTCTGAACCTGAGCAAGAACTAAGCAACTGATATAGAGCCCTTGAATCTAAGGACAGTTTCTGCACATGAGGGAGAGTCACTGCCGATATGGGAGAGAGCCAACTCCCGAGGAGAAGGTCTTGGGCCTGAGGAAGAGTCCTGCATTGAGGAAGAGTCCTGCTCCTGACCAGAGGCTCCTGCATCTGATGAAGGGCTCCAGCACATGAGAAAGAACTCTTAAACATGAATAAGAGCGCCTCAAAGGAGAAAGACCTCCTGAACCTGAAAAAGAGTTCCTGCATGGTAGGTGGGTCTCCTGCAACTTAAGGCGAGGCACGTCATCAGGAATAAGCCACGCAGCTGATTACAAAGTCCAGCCCCTGCACCTAGGAGCCCTATACCTGTAGACGAACTCCTGGAGAACCCCTGCCCCTGAAGTAGATCACAGCATCTAGGGAAGAGCACTGTACCTGAGAAAGAGACCCCTGAACCTGAATAAAGGGGCTGAACCTGAGGGAGATCCCTGCAGCAGTACAATAGCTTCCACACCTGAGATAGACTCCAGAACCTGATGAAGAGCCCCTGCAACTGGAGAAGGGCCCTACGCCTAAAGAAGTGCCCCTGCACATAAAGGAGAGTCACACCACAAGAGGAAGTCACCACAAATCTGAGAGAGAACACTAACCTTATAAAGATTCCCTGCACCTGAGGCAGATCCTTGCACCCAAGGTAGAGCCCTGCAAACTGAGGAAAGCCCAATACCTGATAAAGAGCTCCTGCACCTGATGCACAGTTCCTGCACCTGAAGGAGAGCCACTGTCCATAAGGGAGAGACTCAGCTTCTGCGAAGAAGTTCGTGAATCTGAGGAAGACCCCCACACCTGAGAAAAAGCCCCTGCACCTGATGAAGAACTCTTGCACATGTGAAAGAGCTCATGTACCACAGTAAGTGCACTAACTTGAGAAAGAGCTCCTGCACCTGAAAGAGAGTCCTCACGATGGAGGCGGGGCTCCTGCACCTTGAGTAGAGGCCCCTCATCAGAAAGATGACCTGCATCTAGGTTTAAAGCCCAGCATTCACTGAAGAGCTCCTGCACATGAGGGACATCTTCAGCACAAGAGCAATAGCACTGACTTGGGGAGAGCTCCTGCACCTCACCTGAGGGATACCATGGCAACTGAGAATAAGCTCCTGCAGCTGGGGGAGAACCCTGTACTTCTGGAAGAGCCTCTGCACCTGAGAAATTGCCCTGCATTTGAGTAAAAGGGCTGAACCTGAGAAACAGTCCTACGCCAGAGAGACACCAGCACGTGAAGAAGAGCCCCTGCTGTGCACGTGAGGAAGAACACCTGACCTTATGAAAAGCCCAGCAGCTGATGAAGAAATCTGCACCTGAGGGAGAAATCCTGCATCTGAGGGGAAACTCCCATACTTATAAAGAGCCTCTGCATTCAAAAAACAGCCTTTCAACTGAGGAAAAATCCTTGCCCCTGAGGGGATTCCCTGCAACTGAGGGAGAGCCCCTACACCTTACAAAGAGCCTCTGCAGTGAGTAAACAACCTTGCAAATAAGGGAGATGTCTCCACTTTAGGAAGAGCTCCTGTTCATGAGGGAGAGCTTCTGCATCTGGTGAAGAGCTCATGGGCCTAAGGGAGAGCCCTGGAACCTGAAGGAAATTTCCTGCAACTGAGAAGCTCCATCACCAGAAGAAGAGCCACTGCAACCAGTCAAAGAGCCTCGGCACCTGAAAAATTCATGCACCTGAGTAAGAGTCCTGGACCTCGGGGAAAGCCTTGCACCTGAGGATGAGTCCAGTACCTGATGAAGAGTCCCTGTCCCTAATGGTGATCCCTGCAAATGAGGGAGAGCCCTGCACCTGAGAGAGTCCCTGCACACAAGGAAGAGTTCAGTATCTGATAAAGGGCTCCTGCATCTGTAGGAGAGCTCATGGACCTGAGAGAAAGAACATCCCCTGAAGACGACGCACTATAGAATATGGAACCCTACAAATGAGAGAGACCCCTGCCCCTGTGAAAGCTCCCATATTTGTCAAACAGTCCAACCCCTGAAATAGAGCAGCATTACCATAGGGAGAGCCTAATACCTGAGAAAGAGTGCGACAGCTAAGAAAGAGCACCTGCACCACGCAAAAAGCCCCACATCTGATGAAAAGCATCTACACATAAGAATAATCTCCTGTTCCTGAAAAAAAGCACTGACCCTAAGGGGAATGCCGGAAGCTCAGGGAAATCCATCTCACCAGTGAAAGGGACTATGCTCTAAGGAAGATCCCAGCACCCAATACAAACCTCTTGCAAAGCCCTCTGCATGGTGTAAAGAGCCCCTGTACCCAGAAGACCCCTACCCCTGAGGAAGAGAAGCTGAACACTGTGGGGGGGGCTGTCAAGCAATGGGACAACACTGCATGAGAGGAAATGCTCAAGACACATGAGAGTCAGCTCATCTAATGACGGATAACTCCTTCACCTGAGGGAGAACCCCTTCACCTAAGATAATTCTGCACAGGAGAATGAGCTATACACCCAAGAAAGAACTCTGCACCTGAAAGACAGCCTTGCAACTGAGAAATAACCCATAACCTAATGATGAGCCCTTACATCTAGGGGAGAGCCCTACATCTGAAAAAGTGCTTTGGCACATGAGAAGAGTTTCCTGCACATGAGGAAGAGCACTAACCATGAGAACGAGCTCCTGCACCTGAGAAACAATCCAGCACTGTAAAACCCCAAGCACTGGGAGAGCCCCTTAAACTGAAATACCATGTACCTGAAGAAATTTTTCTGCACATGAGGGAGAATCCATTCACCTGAGAGAATCTCCCTGCATCACATGGAAAACCCTGTACTATAGAAATAATTCATGCACCTGAAGGAGAGACCTACTCCTAAGAGAGAACACCTGCACCTGAGGGAAAGCCCTTCACCTGATGAAGAGCCCCAGGATGGAAGAAGGTCCTACACCTGAGAAAGAGTCTAGATCCTGATGAAGAGGACATGAACCTGAGGACGAGTCCGGCAGATGAGTGACAGCTGAGAATCTGAGGGAGAGCCCTGCATGTGTGGAAGAGATCAGCATGTCATGAAGAACCATACACCTGAGAGAAAGCCAAGAACTGATGTGGAGCCCATAGCGCCAGAAGGAGAGCCTGAGTACCTGAGAAGTACCCGAGAAATTCCTGCACCCGAAGGAGAGCCCCTGCACATGAGGGAGAGACCTAGCTCCAGAGGAGAAGATACTGCTCCCGAGTGTCCCAGGGGAGAACTCAGCACCTGAGGGAAGTTATGGCATCTTTGGAAGAACCCTTAAACCAGAGGGAGAGCCCAGTCCCTGAGGAAGATCCCCAGCAGCTTAGGGAATGCCCCTGCAAACAGGGAGAAACCTGTACTTGAGGGACCGGCAACTGAAGAAGATCCCTTGCCCGTCTAAAACATCCCTGAACATGAGTAGGAGCCCTGCACCTCACAGAGTGTACAGTACCTGCACCAGAGAGAGATCCAAGTCCCTGATGAAGAGACCCTGCACCCTAGTGGAAGCCCAGCACCTGAAAAAGAGTCCTGCAACTTAAGGAAGAGTCCTGTACCTGAGGGAGAGCCGCTTCACCTGAGGAAGATCTCTTGCAACTGAGTTACAGTGCAGAGCCTGAAGTAGAATTCCTGCACCGCAGGGAGATTCCATGCACCCGAGGAACAACCTAGACCCTGATGAAGTGTTCCGCACCTTACAAATGTTCAGCACCTTATGAGAGCTCCTGCACCTGAAAAGAAACGCATTCAAGAAAGAGCCATGCACCTGAGATACAGCCCTGCAACTGAGGAGGAAACCAGAAATTGATGAAGACTGATGCACCTAAAAAGTACTCCTGCACACGAAGGAGAGTCCCTCCTACTGACGGACAGCCTCTGAACCTGCGGAAGCACCCAGCAACTGTAGAAAAGCCCCTGTACAAGAGGGATGGCTCCTGCACATGAGGGATAGACCTGCACCTGATGAAAGAGTTCCTGCGCTAAAGAATGAGCATTGCATGTTAGGGAGAGTGGCTGCAATTGAGGAAGAGTCACTACACCTAAGATAGATTTCTTGCTTTTGCATCTGGTGAAGAGCCCCTGTGTCTAAGGGAGAGTGTTTGCTCATGGAAGAGATTTCCTGCACCTAAAAAGAAGTTCTCATATCTGAGGAAGAACCACTGAACCAGTAGAAGACACTCTGCACATGAAGATCCCTACCCCCAAGTAAAATATCAGGACAAGAGGGAGAGTCTTGCACCTTAGAAAAAGATCCACTGCAACTGAGGGTGGATCAAGCACTTGAGGAAGAGACAAGAATATGCAAAGAGCCCCTGCACTTGAGGGAAGTTGGGTATCTGAGGAAGAACTCCAGAACTTGAGGAAGAGCCCAGTAGCAGATGAAGAATCCCGGCACCTGAGTGTGAACTCCAGCAACTGAAGGAGATCTCCCACACCTGTTAAATAGTTTCTGCACTGAAGACAAAGCCTTGCACCTCAGGGAAATTTCTTGCCACTGAGTCTCTACACTTGATGAAGGCTCCCTGCACCTAAGAGTGACAGACCCCTGCAACTGAGAAAGGGCACCACCAGCTTAAGAACCTCTGCACAACAGAAAGAGCTCGAGAACCTCTGCACAAGAGAAAGCATGAGACTAAGAGACTAAACTTGAGGGATAGTTTCTGCACCTGAACAAGAGACCCTGCTCCTAAGGAAGAGTCCCCACACTTGATAAAAGGCCCATGAACTTTAATGGAGAGACCTGAACCTGAGAGAGAGACCCTACAGCCGAGGGCCCAGACCTGAGGAAAAGTCCCACAAATGAGTAAGACTTTTCAAGTCCTGTACTTGAGGGAGAACCTGAACTTAAGAGAGAGCCCCTGCACATAAGAGAGAGCCCAGAACCTGAGTAAGAATGCTAATCTTGAGAAAGAGCTTCAACACCTGAGGGAGAGGTCCTGTACATAAGGGTGTGGTCCTACACCTAAGGGAGACACCTGAACTTTAGAAAGAGCCTTGCACCTGAAGGAGACAACCTGCACCTGACAAAGAGCCCAGACACTGATGAAGAGCCCCTGCAACATAAGAGTCCTGAAAATAAGGGACAGTCTGGCACCTGAGGTAGAGTTCATCCTCTCATAAAGGGCCCTGTACCTTAGGGAGAGCGTAAGAGTAAGAACCCTATTCCTTATGAAGAGTCCATGATTTGCAAAAGTCCTTCACATCGGGTAGAGCCCTGCAATTGTAGAAATGCCCCAGCATAAGAATGAGACTGCCACCACCTGAGGGAGCCACCCTCCTTATATGGAAGAAGCAGGTTTCTTAGGAAGAATTCTGAACATGATGAAGAGTCTCACACCTGAAGGAGAGCCGTGCCCCAGAGGGAGAATTCTGCACCTAGGGAAGAGCCCCAGCACCTGCTGGATAGCCCCACAATAAAGAAAGAGGCTTGAACCTAAGGGAGAGTCCATAAATTTGAGGAAGTGTCCCTGCTCTTGAGAGAGACCTCCTGCAACTGAGAGAGAACCATGACCTGAGGAAGACTGCTAAACTTAAGGGATAGCCACTGTACCTGAGGTAGAACCGAGCATATGAGGGAGAACCCTACACCTGAGGGAGATCCCTGCCACTAAGAAAGAGAGCTCTGCCCAATGAAGAGTCCTAAAACTGAAAGAGAACCCAGCACCCAATTGAAGTAACTTGGAGCGAGAGCTCCTACATCTGTGGGAAGGCTCTGCTAGCTGAGGAAGGTAAGTCTCTGCACCTGAGGAAAAGCCTTAAATCTCAGGCAAAGCCCTACACATGAGGAGAGTCCTGCATATGAGTAAGTCTACTGAATGTGATAGGGAGCTCCTACAACGGAGGGATAAAGCCTCTGTTTAAGCGAGGCCCTTGCACCTGAGAAGCAGCCCTGAACATGAGGGAGAGCACTGTTCCTGATGAATATCTCCTGACTCTGGGGAAAAGTCTGGTGCCTGATGAAGAACTCCTGAACCTGGGAAAGACTCTGCCCATTAGAAGAGTCCCTTATTACAGTGGAGTGTCCCTGAACCTGGGGGAGAGCCCAGCAACTGAAAAAGTGCTGCTGCACATGAACAGAGAGTCTCTCCATCTGAGGAAGAGCCATGCACCTTATGAAGAGCACTGGCACCTGAGGAAGAGCTCTGCATTGCAGGGGAAACTCTTACACCCAATAGAGAACCCTGCACCTGAGAAAGAGCCCTGCATCCAAGGGAGACACCTGCACCTGTAAAAGAGCCCTGTACCTGAGTAAGAGTGCTAATGCTGAGGAACAGCTTCTACAGCTAAGGATGAGCCCCTCTATCTTAGGGACGTCCCTGCACCTAAGGAAGAGCCCTCATGTGAGAAAGAGCCCTGCACCTTAAGGAAAGCCCTGAACCTGCTGAAGAGTTCAGCATCTGATGAAGAGCATCTACACCTCTAGGTGGGCCCTGCACCAGATGAAGTGTTTGCACATAAGGCAGAACTCCTGCACCTAAGTAATAACGCTGAAACTGCGGGAGCATGCCTGCACCTGAGAGAGAACCTGAATGTGAGGGAGAGCCAGTACCTGATGAAGAGTATCTGCACCTGATGGAGAATCTCTTCACCTAAGTAAAAACTCCTTTGACTGAGGGATGAAGAAACCCTGCATTTAAGGGAGAGCCCTGCCCCTGATTTAAAGCTCCTCCACTTGAGAGAGAGCTCCTGCACCTTAAGGAGAGGGTCCTGTACCTGGAAGATGTCCTGCACCTGGGGGAGGGCCCCTGCCACTGAAGGAGCACCCCCACAACTGAAAGCCAGTTCATGTAAGGGAGAGCTCTGCACGTGGGGGAGACTCCCTGCTCCCGAAGGAGAGTCCAGCTCCTGATGAAGAGATCATGTACATGACAATCACACACCTGAATAAGAATGATAATCCCAAGAAAGACCTACACCTGAGAAAAAGTCCCTGCCCCTGGGAAAAAATGCAGCACCTTATGAAGAGCTCCTGCTCTTGGAGAAGAACATTGCACCCAAGAGAGTTAACTGAACCCAAGGAAGAGCTGTGAACCTGAGAGACAACCCGACACCTGAGGGAAAGACCCTGTACCTGAGAAAGAATAAAGTACTAAATGAAGACCTCCTGCACCTGAGTAAGAGTGCTGAACCTGAGCACTCCTAAAATTGAGCATGAGCTCTGCTTGGGAAGAACTCCTGCACCTCCAGGAGAGACCCTGCACCTGGGGGTGGGGGGGGGTGACTCAACTTACTTCGAGTCCTGGAGCCTGAGTGGAGCTTCTGAAACTGAGGAAAGGTTCTAGCATCTGATGAAGAGATCACCCACATGATCAAGAGATCCTTCTCTGATGGTGACCTTCTGTATCTCATGAAGAGGTCTTTTGTCTGATGTTAAGCCTCAACACTTGATGAAGGGCTCCCACACACGAAGTAGGACTCTTGAACCTAATGCAGACCTGCTGTGTCTAATGTATAGCTCCTCACTCTGATAAAGAGCTCCCAAACCTGATGAAGGCCTCCCGCACCTGTTGGGTCAAAAGCAGAAGCTCGAAGGATTTGGGCTTACCTCACTTCACATCCAGGTGCCAACACCGATCAGCACAGGATTTCAGAGGTCCTGAGGTCTGTAATCTCACTCCGAGCAGTTGGGCTTGGATCTGCCTATACCACACCACCAGTCACTTGTCAGTAGATATTTAGGCCGTTAAAACATTTTTGCTATTAAAAACAAAGTTATATGAGCAGTCTTATACAAAAGTTTTGTACGTATGTCATATTTCTTTCAAAGACATTTCTAGAAATAAGATTGGAAGCCACTAATTTTGCCTTCAAAGTCTGTCATATTACTTCACCAATCAGTTCTTATAATGATACTATTGCTAGTGATAACTCTTTTATTTCTTGAGGGCTTCCTATGTGCCAGGCACTATGTTATTCACTCTTCATGCAATATCTTGTTTGAACCTCCCAAGATTTTATAGTGACTGTTTGCAAAGAGGGGATGGCCGCAGTAACTACCATGCTGCACTCTTGTTTGGGAAAAGGGAGAAAGTATCTGGTGTCTCTCAAGTATGAAAAAGCAGGATGGTAAGGTGTCTGCATGGTCCAGGGAGCCAGAGGTCGAAAATTATAGGCCAAAGAATTGTGGCCAAAGGCCAGAAGAATAAAGGTTTCCAGACAGCTGTGTTCCACCACTCCAGTGTTTGCTGCCAGTGGACAGAGTACATCTTTCTTAAACATGAAAAAGATGTTCAAGGGCATTGCAAAGAAAATTGTTGCTCTGGAAGTTGAAAGAAAGCAATACCCATTATTGGAAGAACGCAAGATCATGGCCTAGCTCAGAAACAATGCCTAAAATCAGGGCTAAGAAAGGAGAGCAGAAGAGAGATTGAGTACAAAATGGCTCAGCATAATCCTGCCCAAGAGATAGGATTCAAGAAGGAATTTAAAAAACTAGGACCACACATCATTTCCTACAAGGTGCACTCAATGAACTTCACCCTGTTCAAGTTACAAAAAGAGGTCCTTAATCCCTTTTTCTGGTCCCTAAAAGTGGCAGGAAATTCACTCATCAGATCCACTGACATGGTTTCATGGTAAGGATGTGCAATTGCTCAACCTAGACATCCCTTTCCTTCTTCCTCAGTTATTACTGGATAAATAACATTTATGTATACATGTATATAATACAAACAACACAAACATATAAAAATAATTTGTTATATTAATGAACACACATAAATCATTGAGATGATCTCCCTAACACAACAGCCTGGTGGAAAGTGGGACTATCATGTCTATCCTGCAAGATTTTGAACTCCCCAGAGCTCAGCCACCTGGGTGGTGCTATAATTTTCCTGCCAACTCCTTCCAACCAGTCCTGTCAGCCTGTTGGAATCTGACCTACCTATTGGCTATCTCTGACTTTTCAACTGCCATCTTAGTGACATCATTCCCCCACCAAACCTACCCCCACCTGGTAGAATCTTGAGGGTACCATGGAGTTGTCTGTAAATACATTTGAATCATCGCAAGTGACCAGTGACCAGTGTGACCAGTGATTTTCCTACTGGACACATTTGCTTTTCAGCTTCAGCTACTCATACAACTTCTAGTAACAATTCCTCATCCCTTATCTCTATAATTGATGTTTCCTCTTCTCTGACCATGTAAGGTAAGAAAAGACACTGTTAAAGTTTTTCATTAAATTTCACTCCTAAATTTAGTAGTATTCAAAAGTGCTTGGACTATGAGGCCAAGATGTGACCTAGAAATCTAGAGATTTAATTTCAGTTTTGACTTGGATGGTCATTAACTGTGTGACTATGGGTAAATCATTTACATGACTTTGTGAGACAAGATCTGTTTCCTCAACTGTTACATGAAGTAATGATTTTTCATTACCTTTAATCCCCTACTTTTCTAACCTTGAGTTTTATGGGACATACAAATAAACAATAAAATCAGAGAATTTTCAAGAGGGTGTTTCAAGAGAAACAGAGAAAACCTAGGTGGTGTAGAAAACTTGCAATACATTCCAAGATGTTTCACCAGTTATATTCTCCTTCAGTTAAAATTTCAACTTTAGTATTTTAAACTTCGTCATGTTCAAAAAGTCATACTTCCATGTTTTGGAACTTTCTGTTTAGCCAGTTAAAAAAAAGAAAATAATGGGCAAGAATAGAGAGCACTGGGTTATAAAGTGGTCTATATTCTGGGATAAGGAAGTTTGGGACAGTTTCATTAAGCACCTGCCAACAGGAACTGACATAGGGAAGAAAATACAAAATTAGGGAAATGAGATTATAAGAATGAGACAGAGATGTTTTTAAAGAAAAAAGAGGTGATTTGGGATAGAATGTTGAAGAGAACCAAATATTTTAATGTAGAAACAGCAAGGATTGGAAACCTAATCAGAGGAAGAAAAATGACACTGGTTTTTGCAGATGCTTAGATTAATGGACTGGGAACGAAAATAAGGCAAGAATAGAGTAACATTAGGAGATGCAGCATATCAGGAAAGTTATGTTCAGTTGTTGGGCCCTTTTCTATTGCCTCTCTGAACACTGAAGAATGTTGACAGTTATTATTATCATTATTATTTTAAAGCAGGATTTTTTGAGAGGACAGAAAAGCTCCCAAAGTGGGAGGGGACCAAGGGCGGTTGCCCGGTTATTTTTTTTTTTTAATGGAACACTTCACGAATTTGAATATCAACTTTGCCCAGGGACCATGCTAATCTTCTCTGTGCTGTCCCAACTTTAGAATATGCCCCACCATAATGAGCATGACAATGGACCATTTTGAATATAAATCTATTAGAAATATGTTTTGGAAATGATGCTTTCTCAAACCACAAACTAATAAAGATGGTTATGTAGAAATCTATGGAAAATAAATTTGAAATGTTTTATTTCTTCCAATTTTTAAACTATATAAAGGTTTACCCTATTACAAGTATTAAATCTTTCAAAAATTAGTTTAAAAGGTTAACTATTAACTCTCATCAGAAGAACAAATTCCTTTTATGGAAAGTAGATTTAAAGTAAAGGTTGATTTTCACTTTTACAATAATTTTACTCCTAAAACAGAGTACATACCAATTAACCAATAACTGGTTTTAGACCAAGAATAAAAAGAAATACCTACCTAAGAATAAAAAAGTCATATCTTGAATTCCGCTTTTATCCAAAACAATGTTCTGGAATTATGTGGGTTGTTTAATAAATTCCAGCAATATATTTTTTTTTTACATTTTGGAAATGACATTTTCCTGAATGTTAAGGATGATTACATCTAGGTTTTTATGATAAATATAAGAAAATTTAATGATGCCTTTTAAATATTCTTTTTTGCTTATCAGGCCATGTTATCTTAAATCTCCATTCTTACTATAATTAAGATCTGTCACTTGCTGCGTAATATTCAGAGATTAAAGGAGAGTGGACCTCCCTTATACCTACAGTCTTGCCCTCTACTTTGTGCCAGTTTTTTTTCTTTCTGCAATACCATGTGACAATTTTTATTGAAACATTTGTCTACATATATTATGGCCATCTCTACCTTCATAATGACTATATTTTGCTGCTTACTGTATGCTTTTTACTCACACATCTTGCTGTCTATTTGTACCAGTTAGAAATTCATTCCAAATCAACTTCTGTTGGTGTGATGTTTCTTGGTTCAAACATTCACTAAAATAGATAGTAGTTAATTTTATAATACTGCCTATACAAATAACAGAACTACATTTATTAATAATTTACTATACTTTCATGCTTGCTACATACCTTGATTTTCATTATTATCCACATATTCTTTATTGTTCTCTGATATATACATTTTTCATAATTTTTCTTTTGTCTATACAGAAGTTTCTGGCTTCACTTATATAAATCTTATGAAATATCACTTTTAATCATCTATGAATGACAACTGTTATTATTATAAAAATCACCTCATAAATAAGTTACCCAAAAGACAGTTTTTAAAGAATTATTTTTTTTATTTTAAAAAGTTTTTCTTGAGATCCAACTCTCAGGCAGTTATACTAACCTATAATTCGAATCCAGTCTTGATTTTGGTAAATCAAAACACATTAGAATAACTAGCCTGAGTTACATGTGAATTCTAAAGATGGTGATAGTAACAGCTGCTACTATTGTCTAACAAACCAAACAAATGCCAATATTGAAAAATCTATTGGCTTCAGGTTAAGATGGTGATGAAATAGGTGGAACTGTGTGATTCTCCAAATGTGAGTTCCCCAAAAAGACTCTTGCCCTCCTTCCC
>CAUYQG010301173.1:0-12176 GCA_963574415.1 Tarsius wallacei | reverse complement strand
AAAAAAAAAAAAAAAAAAAAAATTGCCATCATAACACCGTTTTCAAACACAAAGAGTGACAACATGTAATATACAAATAAAACACTAAGAACACTTCAGCATGACATATCAAAGCAAAACAGAAATGGCATACTTACCAGTTCCTCCACAGAGGGGACAGACTTCAGATATAAGAAAAAAGTTTTATAGTTAGAAAAACATCAAACAAATGAATTATCTAGTGATATAGCATTACAAGAAAAATGCCCACATGTTGAATATCATTTGGGTAAAGTTCATGAGAACAAGTATGTTTGAAAAATCTATAAATAAAAGTCACTTTACAGATTTAAAAATTTTGTTTCATCAGAATTAGTCAACACAACTGGTTCAGCATTCTTTTCAATATAGTACTCTGTTTCAAATCTACTGTCACTGCACACAGTGACTCATGCCTATAAATCCCAGCACTTTGGGAGGGCAAGGCAGGAGGACTGCTTGAGCCCAGAAGTTCAAGCCCAGCCTAGGCAATACAGCATGACACTGTGTCTACAGAAAAAAATCAAAAAAATTAGCCAGGCTTGGTAGCAGAAGGATCGTCTGAGCCCAGGAGATTGAAGCTGCAGTGAGCCATGACCATGCCACTATACTCCAGCTTGGGTGACAGAGTGAGACCTTGAAGACTCAAAAAAATAAATAAATAAAATAAATCTAATGTTAAAACTTCAGGTAAATTCCTTTTTAGTGAAAATGCAGACTGTTTCCTTTTTAAATTATTTTAATGATTATTTGTAATTATTTTAATTACAAGTCAGGATTGGTACAAAACTGGTCTACATACAGGTAAAGTTTGAGCCTCCCACTGGACCTCACTTTGCCTGCATTAGGATCAGGCACCCTTACTGATGTTATGCGCCCTCTCCCTAGTAGTGTCCCACTACTGCCAATTTCTTTCTTGGAGCATTATGCTAGATGTTCAGTGTCTACTTATGAGCGAGAATGTGTGACATTCAGTTCTTGTTTCTCAACGTTAATATCAGATAGCTCAAAGAAGCATTTATGATCCAACTGTTACTTTAGTTAAACAAAACACTACTAACTTAGACTCATACTTTCAGAACTTAAGAAGACTTTAGGAGAACATAAATATTCATTAAATAAATTCCAAACTATCAGTATTAGAAACTAATCAACTAAATGAGATTAACTGAAAATAAAGAAAACTTAAAAATGTATTACTTTTGGCCAGGCTCAGTGGCTCAGCCTGTCATCCCAGCACTTTGTGCGGCCGAGGTGAGTGGATTGCCTGAGCCCACAGGTTCGAGACCAACCTGGGTAACTTGGTGAGACATCACCTCTACAATAAATCAAAAATTAGCCGGGCATGGTAGTGTGCGCCTGTAGCTCTGGCTACTTGGAAGGCTAGTGGAAGGATCATCTGAGCCCTGCAGATCAATGCTGGGGTGGCCATGAGTGTGTCATTGCACTCCAGCCTGGGCAATGAAGTGAGATTTCAATTCAAAAATTTTAAAAAAAGTATTACTCTCGTCACATCATCAATATCATTTTATGTGCGGCCTCTGCCAAGCTGTATCTGTCTTATTCACTGCAATGTCCCCATATAGTTAACAAAATGTCTGGTACATAGTACACACAACATTTGAGGTTAAATTAAAACAAAAACAGGCCTTAAAAAATTTTTCTCTATTTAAACAATCTATATTTATTAAGAGGGCAGTGGCTAATTATGGCAAATCCACACAATGATACAATAGGCAGACATTTTAAAGTGTACAGTGGCAGGAAAAATGCTTACACTATATCAAGAACAAACGAATGTGCTACTGATTGGCACCCAGTTCCACTTTCTACTTCTTCCTTATTAGGAGAACTCCAATTTTACTGGAGGTGGCCATATGACCAACTAAGACATGCAGCTAGGGAGACAGCCAATGATATGTTGGCAGAAATTACTGAGGAGGATTTCATAAAATGTTATTTAAAGAAGGCTAACAGCTGAGAAGCATCTTTTGCCCTTTCCTTAGGCTCATCCTTCTTCCTGCCTAGAATACAGACATGAAATCCTGAGAATGGAAATCATAAGTTAAAACTGGCAGAGCATAATGACAGAAAGAACCTGGTTCCCTAATACCTGTGGAGGTGTCCTATCAGCTCAGGACTGTCTGTCTCAGGACTCTTTTGAGAGAAAAATAACTACTATTCAAGAATAATTCCAATGTTACTTGGAATTTCTATTATATACAGTAGGGCAAAAAAAATTTATATGTTATCATCACAAATATAAAATATATTATAAAAATATATTTTAATTTACACACATACTACTAAGTAGGAAAAAATTCTACTCTTAACTATAGTTGGTTACTGATATCATCACTGATTGTCTCTAGATGATGAGACTGTGAATGATCATAATGATCATTAGCTTTTATTGCTTTTACTTTACAAATTTCTCACAGTGAGCAAATATTACACTTTATAATTAAAAAGCATCATTAAAAATTTTCCTCTATGCCCTCTAAAATACATGTGAGTACACACATCATCCTCTGAACTACTTACCAGTTTTGCCTTAATGGTACCAGAGTCAACACTCTGACCAGTTTTAGCATGAAGCTGAAGCTGGATCGAGTGCAACTGCAAGAGCTGATCATGCACTTCTTTCTCCAACACCACTTTCTCTGCTTGGGTCTCTGTCAGTTCAGATTTCAGATCCACCAACTGTGCCTTTTAAAAACAATAATAAAAATAAGTATGCTCAATCTTCTTCATTTGGGCTCTAACAATTATTATTCAAGAATGACAACAGAGAAACTATCTTTGAAACGAATGAACTCTACTACAAACAATATCTTCTAATATTCTAACACCGAATACTCCTTCCATTTTACCTTGCTAGTTTTAAGAAGACTTTTTACTGTTTCTCCTTTATCTTCAAAGCTTATGAAAATATACAAGTATGAGATGGTTCACCCCGTACTATGTATATAATAATACATGCTATGGTGAACCACTAATAATATATTAGTGATGAGAACAATAATTGACAGCTGTTCTGTCCTCAACCCAGAGATTACTAGCTCAAATCAGCCTAATCACTATCTAGGAACCAGCTTCTGAGACTACAGTAAGCCTAAAGATCAGAGTTAGCTATAAACTTTTAGTTACAACACAAAGCAAATCATCAGGGCTACTTAGCCCTTCAATTTTAAGTTTTTCATTTTTGCACAATCGATATATTACTTCACAACTGTGCACATAATGTGTCCCTTGCATCTTTGGTTTTCCCAACCAGCTAATCTAAGACTAAGACATGGCCTTTGTTTCCTGTTCAACTCAACATAATTTTACTAAGCATCTAAGGGCCCATAACTATGCTAGCACAATGAGAAAAAAATTGTAGATAATTCTTTAAAAATTACAGATAATTATTTATGTTCTTGACAAACTTTTATGGGGTGAGAAAGTGCATGTGAAACAACTAAAAAAAATATGGCAAGCTACAGATACGTAGAGAATGGTCAATTCTGTAACTTGCCATATCTGTCACAGTCCCAAGGAATCCAAAATAAAGGAAGGCTTACTTTGAAGGTAAGTAAGGAAAAGATTCATACTGAAAGTAAGTTTTGAAGGGCTTTGAAGGAAAATGACAACAGAGACAAAACAGAAGCAGTAATGAAATCTAGAGATGGGAAGACGAGCAAATGCAAAGCAGCAGAGAGAGACTAGAAGCACCTTAGGGGAATTCTCCGAGTATAGACAGGGATCAGAGGACTGGAATATATCTCAAACACACCAACTAGTGCCCAGCACATAAATGATGCTGAATAGGTCCCTGTTAAGTTGAAATGAATTCTAATACTAGGCCTGTGATTCTAGATAAAATATTCTCTCCATACAAGCTTCCTCAATTCTAAAACAGTGGTAATACCCATGGTTTTGACTATTAGTCTTGCATATGAAAGCACTTACTAGAACATGAAAATGTTTTTATTGAGGACACTACACTACCTGGAGGGATTATATGACGCAAGCACCCCCAACCTCCAGGCCATGAATCGGTACAATCCGGGGCCTGTTAGGAGGCAGGCCGCATAGCAAGAGACAAGCAGCAGGCGAGCGAGCAAAATTTCACCTGTATTTGTAGCCCTCTCCATCACCTGCATCACCGTCTGAGCTCCGCCTCCTGTCAGATCAGCCGTGGCATTAGATTCTCACAGAAGCGTGAGCCCTACTGTGAACTGCGCATGTGAGGGATCTAGGCTGCGCACTCCTTATGAGAATCTCCTGCCTGACGATCTGAGGTGGAGCTGAGGTGGTGAAGCTCGTGCTGGGGAGCGGCTGCAAATACAAATTATCTCCAGCTGTGAGGCTTTCAGACTCATATCAAAACCCTATCAGTGAGTGGCAAGTGAGTTGATGTACTTCAATCGTACAGCTGCATCTGGTGGCAGGCTTTAAGTCGGAATCTGACACTTAGCTTTAGCCCACATGTGGTCCACCCATTATTTTATTTACCACTTCCATCCGTACCTCTTTACTGCACTGCGTATTTGCCTCAGTCAATTTTGGTAAGCCCACAAGCTAACCCTGGCCAAAATGAGTAAAAAACAAACATCACTGGAAAGCTTTGAAAAAGGGGAAAGACCTAATGATGACACAACAGAAGATCCCAAGACTGCCAACAAAAAGCTGTATTTAAAAGAAAATACCAAGAATCCTACTTAAATTACAGGTTCATTTGCAACAGGTGATTCACATTCTCCAAACCCGCTTTGTGTAATATGTGGCAATTGGCTATCCAGCATAACACCTCAAAACTGCTTCCATTTCCAACATCCTATCTGTGAAGTAGGGTTTTCTGCAGTGACAGTCACCAAAATGAGATTATGAGGTAGACTGGACACAAGCAAAACACTTCAGGTGTCACCGTTTCCCATCATCCCCAGCTGGGACCATCTAGTTACAGGAAAATAAGCTCAGGGCTCCCACCGATTCCGCATTATAGTGAGTTGTATAATTGTTTCATTATATGTTACAACATAATAATAATAAAAATAAAGTGCACAGTAAATGTAAAGTGCTTGAATCATCCCAAACCATCCTCCCCACCCACCCACCCTCCATCCACAAAACCAGTCTCTGGAGCCAAAAAAGCTGGGAACCGCCAGTGTAACAACAGACTGGATGAGACTGGATAGGAAAGGTGAAGTGGGATATAATGAATGGCTCTGGATGATAAAACAAAACTGTTATTTAACCTAATAGGAAATCACTTCATGCTCTAAATGACATTTTTGCTTGTATTTGTAGTAATACCTTTAGTGAGATATATTTAATACCATAAAACTCACTCTCTTAAAGTATACGATATAGTGGTTTTTAGTACATTCATAAAGTTGTGCAACTACAGTAACTACATAATTTTGAAGCATTTTTTTCCTCAATGGCATCTTAACAACATATATGCAGGTAAGGGGGTGAAGACAAAAAGACTCTATAGCAACACTCTATTTGTAGCTTTTTAAATAGTATGTTATCATGGTAACTTTGTAAATGGAAATAAAGGATTTTATAATCCTTTGAAAAGAAATTATTGGCAACACTTAGTTACAGCATGGTCCAGAACAGTAAATGCCCAGTGGAAGATTAGGTCAACAATAATACAAATATTTCAGGTCAATGGCTTCATTGTTCATAAACATGAGAGAGGAAAAAAGATGAGTGTAAGTTTTAGACATGCTGATTCTGTGTCAACCATGATAAAAATTAAAAAAATTATTCCACAGAATGTTGGAAATAAACAAGTAAAAAGTTGGGACTTGAGTTGGGACTAGAAGCACAGAAATGTAAATATCTTATGACTGAGTTACAGGAAGAACAGAGTGTCAAGGATTGGGGCTTGGATAATAACCAGTCAGGGATGTCCTGAGAAGTAGAAGAAAAGAAGTGGAATGCTATAAACCAAACCAAGATGGAATGTAATATAAATACTGCACGGCATGTTGCCTTTTTTTGGTTTTTTTTACTTCCTAGAGATTGCTTTATCAGTAGAGCTTCCTCATTCCTTTTCTATAACTTTTAAATTCATGTATAAACTTTAATCAGATAAGTACAGAAATAACAAATTACATAAAATAAACATACCCACTTAACTACCATCAGGTTAAAAAAAAAAGGGGGGGGGAATACTAGCATCCCGGGAATCTTCTTGTGACTCCTTTTACTCACCACCTCCACCTTCATCCACAACACCATAGACAGTTTTGCCTGTGTTTGAATGTTAAATTATGAGATTAATTCATGTTGTTTTGCATAGCTGAACTTTATTCATTTTCATTGCTATATGGGTATTTACTAAATAAATATACCACAATTTACTACTTTTCAATTCATTCAATTTTATTCTATTTGTCATTCAATTTCATTCGACTTTTGATGGACATTTGTGCTGATTTGAGTTTCAGACTATCAAAATGATGTTGCTCTTGACCTATTTTTTTTTTCTTTTTGAGTCAGAGTCTCACTCTATTGTTTAGGCTGGAGTGCAGTGGCATGATCATGGCTCACTACAGCCTTGACCTCCTGGGCTTAGGTGATCCTTCCACCTCAGCCTCCTGAATAACTGGGACTACAGAAGCGTGCCAACACGCCTGGCTAATTTTTTTATTTTTTATTTTTTTTTGAGTTGGAGTCTTACTCCGTCGCGCAGGCTGGAGTGCAGTGGCACACTCATGGCCATCCCAGCATCGACCTGCTGGGCTCCGGCAATCCTTCCGCTTCAGCCTTCCAAGTAGCCAGAACTACAGGCATGTGCCACCATACTCGGCTAATTTTTGATTTACTGTAGAGACGAGGTCTCGCCAAGTTGCCCAGGCTGGTCTCGGACCCGCAGGCTCAGGCAATGCACTCGCCTTGGTCTCTCAAAGTGCTGGGACTACAGGCTGAGCCACAGAGCCTGGCCATTTAAAAATTTTTTTTATAGAGACAAGGTCTCGCTATGTTGCTTAGGCTGATCTTGAATTCCTGGATCCAAGCAATCCTCCTGCCTTGGCCTCCCAAAGTGCTGGGATAACAGGCATGAGCCACCATGCCCAGACAAACCTATCTTTTGATATATATTGCCCACATTTCTCTTGAGCATTTTCCCTAGAATGGAAACTTCTGGGTTACATATGTTAATCTTCAGTAGAAAAGGTCAGTTTTCCAAGTGACTGTAGCAACTGCCATGCCTACCATGTATGAGAACTCTGATAGTGTCATGGCCTTGCTTTCCTAGCTATCAGTCTTTTTCATATTAGCAATTATGGCAGGGATGAACTGGCATTTCATTGTGGTTTAATTAAACCTTCCTCATTGCTATTAAGGTTGATTATCTTTTCATGTTTACCGATCATTTGAATATTCTCTTCTGTGAAGTGCCTATCTTTCTAGAGGGTGGTCCATATTTTTCTTATTGCTTTGTAAGAGTTCTCTCTCCACATACAGACAAAATATAAACTTTATTTGGTATGAATTACAAACAACCTTCTCCCATTCTGCGGAGATTCTAAAAAACCTTCAGAAAAGCAGCCTACTCTTGGCTTCTTTTCACTTTCCTAAAGTTGTCTTGCAGAAGACAGCGTATAATGTTAATGTTGCTCAGTATGTTATTCGTTTCCTCCCCCACACTAAATGCTTTCTGGTCCAAGTTCTACCTTCTCTGGTATCGAGTTTGCAACCCCTGGTTTCATTTTACTCGCATTTTCTTGGTTTTTTTGGTCAAGTCTTTTATTTTTAATCTTTTGTCATATTTTTCATGCTAGAGTATGTTTGCATATAGCACACACATATGTAAAGTCTTCACTGCTTTCTTTGCTGAATTTAAAAATATAGTTTTAGTATTCTGGAAGCTCTGTATCTTTGTTCTAATGTTTACTGTCACATTATATCCTAATTTCCTCCTTATATTGCATTTAAGGTATTATCTTTTCTATGAGAGTCATGAAATTAGCTAGTAACATCTCCCTTCTTTCACTCTTCTCCAGCATTTAACAAAGTGCTATTCTATTCCCAGCTAATAACCCTGAGTAATCAAGCTCATAAGCTTTCAAAATACTCTTCTCCCATTATGAGAGTTGAAAACAAAATATTGTAGCGCATACAGCATTTCAATATTACTGTATCATCTTTAACTCCAATAGTCTTTGTTCCACCATTAAACATATTCTATGTTTACCACTAGGCCTTAAAGCAAAGCTATTCCGATGATTTCAATTCATTTCCTGTAAAAGATTTCTTAGAGATATATCTCTCCCGGCCAGTGGGGACCAGGGGCGGGGGAGGGGGCCCTCAGTGTTTTTCTCCTATTATCTCATTCCACTACACTCATATGGAGACTTCTGTGACTAATGTGGGAGATCTCTCCCCACCAACAAAGCAATCAATTCTGCAGCAGACACTAGCTGGGACAACAGCTCCAATTCAATTTTACACGAATCTACCTGGAGACAGCATCAGATCCTACAGATTGGAGGCTCAGTCCCACAAAACTGCTTCCCAATCTTTCACACATTAGTTGCAAGTCTAAGCCTCCAGAACTTCTGACCGACCAGCTTCAGGTCGGGGGTACCCATAACCCCTTCTTTGAGTTTGATTAATTTCCTGGAGCAGCTCACAGAACTCAGGGAAATATGCTTACTAGCTTATGACGTGCAGGGGAAGGGGCATGAAGGGAAAGCTCTCCATAGGCGTGCCACACTTCAGGAACTTCCATGTGTTCAACGACCTGGAAGCTCTCCGAACCCAGTTCTCCTAGGTCTTTACAGGGACTTCATTACACAGACATGATTAACTAAATTACTGGTGACTGGTAATCAATTTAACTTTCAGCCCCCTTCCCTTCTTTCAGAGATTGGTGGTTAGGGTTGAAAGTCCCAACTCCTTAATCATGCTGTAGTCTTTCTGGTGAACACCAGTTCCCATCCTGAAGCTACCCAGGGGCCGCCAGCCATCAATCAGTCATTAGCATAGAAAAAGACATCACCTTAGAGATTTCAAGGATTTTAATAGTTGTGTATCAGGAAAGAGGGTCGAAGACAATGTTTCACAGTATCACAGTCTCATAACAGCATCTCCTGAGATCTGGCATGTTCATGACTATTTATTGTTAAATTTTATATTTGAAATCAATCTGGTTGGATATAAGAGTGTTGGCTCACATATTTGGGGGGTATTTTAAATATGCTGTCCTGCTGGTTTCTGGTATAAAGCATTGCTACTGGGAAGTCCAACCCTAATCTTTTCTTTCTCCCATAGGTGACTTAGTCTAGATTCCCAATGTTCTTTTTGCTTTGTTTTTAAAGCTCAATATTTTTCTAAAATATATCTTGATGTTAATCCTTCTAGGTCCACATGTCCTCTTTCAATATGCAGATTCAATCTTGGATTATTTCAGGAACATTTTGTTGACTGCTTTTGCTTTTTTTTTTTTTTTTTTTGAAGAAATGAGGTCTCCCACTGCCACCCAGGTTGGAGTGCAGTATTGCGATCATAGCTCACTGCAGCCTCCCTGGGCTCGAGCCTCCTGCCTCTGCCTCCCCAGTAACCAGGACTACAGAAGCATGCCACCATGCCTGGCAGCTTTTTGTATTTTTATTTCTTGTAGAGACGGGGTCTCGCTATGTTGCCCAGGCTGGTCTCGAGCTTCTGACATCAAGTGATCTTCCCACCTTGGGCTCCCAAAGTGCTAGGACTACAGGCATGACCACGGTGCCCAGCAGAAAGTTTTTTTAAAAAGTGAATTGGTTAGTAATTTTTAAAAATGAAGGTGTAATTCATATAACATTAAATTAACCATTTTTAAAGTGAACAATTCAGTGTCATTTATTTTTTATATTTATTTATTTGTGAGAAAGCAGGATTTATTGAGAGAACAGAAAAGCTCCCACAGCGGGAGGGGGCCCGAAGTAGTTGCCCTTTCAGTGCCAGTTATTACACTCACAATGTTTGCAGCCACCGCCTATATCTAGTTCCCAAACATTACCATCGCCCCAGAAAAAGACCTGTAGCAATTAAGCAGTCCCCTTTCCCTCTTCCCCCTGGCTTCTGGCAATGGCAACCACCAATCTTCATTTTGTCTCTATGTATTCAGCTATTCCAGATATTAAAAGGAAGCATACAATATGTGGCCTTTTGCACTGGGCTTCTTTCATTTAGGTTCATCCATGTTACAACATGTATCAGTACTTCATTCCTCTTTGTGTCTGAATAACAGTTCATTAAAAACTGCAACTTGTTCATCCATCCATTGATGGACATTTGACTATTATAACCAGTACTGCTACAAGCATGTGTGTTCACATACTTACCTGTTTTCAGTTCTTCAGGATATACTTAGGAGTGAAATTGCTGACGTATATGGTAATTCTATTCTTAAAGAACTGTCAAACTGTTTTCAACAGTGGCTGAATCAGTTTATATTCCCACTAGCAACATAACGAGGGTGTGCAGAGATAGTAGTCAAATATTTGTTTTGTTTCATACTTCTCAGGGATTCCAATTATACTAATATTATTCTCTCCCTATGGTTTAGATTTGCATTTTTCTCTCAAATCCTTTTTTGTTCTACATATTCTTTTTCTTGCTGTACTCACTGTACTGCATATTTTTATATTCCTTACTCAAAAACCATTCAATCCTCTAAATTCTTAAATTCAATTACTACTCCAAACCCCTCATGCCCTACAATCCACACAACCACAAACAACTCTAGCAATAAAGCCCCTCAATAAAGCCCCTCAAATAGAAGCATTCGACCCTCAAGCCTCTGGATACTTCTCAGTAGCCATAGCTGTTGTATACCCAAATACCACTAACATTCCACCCAAATAAATTAAAAACACTATTAACCCAATAAAAGCCCCACCAAAACTCTACACAATCCCACACCCCACCCCACCACTAATGATCAATCCCAAACCCCCACAAATAGGAGAAGGCTTTGAAGAAAATCCTACAAAACCTATTACAAAAATTATTCTCAACAAAAATACAACATAAGTCATTAATTCTCACATGGACTCAAACCATGACTAATGACCTGAAAAACCACCGCTGTTATTCAACTGTAAGAACTTTAATGACAAATACACCCGAAAAATCACCCTCTCCCTGCATCCTCCAATATCTCCGCATGATGAAACTTCGGCTCCCTTTTAGGGATTTGCCTAGCAATTCAAAGAGTCACAGAGCTATTCCTAGTCAGGCACCACACAGCAGATACAATATCCACGTTCTCTTCTGTATAGCTTTCATCCTGAAATGATTTTTTTTCTAGTTCTTTTTAGAGCTCTACTAGAATTTTTAAAAATTATTCTTTTTTAGTATTTATATTTTGAATTATGCTACCTTATTCACAGTTGAATAATAATGTTAATTTCCTTTCGTTTATAAGTTTTTTTTTTTCTTTTTAAGAGACAGGGTCTCATTCTGTCATCCCAACTGGAGTGTAGTGGCATGACCAGCCTCAAACTCCTGGGCTCAGTGATCATACCACCCCAGGCTCCCAGAGTGCTGGGATTACAGGTATGAGCCACCAAGTCTGGCCTTGGTTGTTGTTCTGTTATTAATTTTTGTAATATTTGGTTAGAGTGCATTTTTATTGGATTCCAATTAAATCCTTTCCTGTTCTGCACACTTAAATGAAAGGTTTTCTCTACATGTAAGACGAGGCTTCTCCATGTAGGGGTCTCTTTCCTAGCCTCACAGTTTGAGGCTCCCTCTTCTGGCTTAAAAGTGAACTGTTTAAAACCATGGCCTCTGAGTGTAGTAGCCACAGCCACTGTTTTGAAATCTACACCTCCTGTGTATCCCTCCCCTAACTTGAATACAAACTTTCTCTTCCCTTCAAACTTTGTATTTCTGCCCTGCTCAATTGAGATTCTACTTCTAGCAGCGTTTTAGAATTGGACTCTGACTTTCCCAAATGTAGTTTTTTTGGGAAATTTCTGAAATTCTTAAAGTGGACCCTCGTCATTTCTAATCTTCCTGCAGCCTCTTTTTTTTTTTGAGTTGGAGTCTCACTCTGTCGCCCAGACTGGAGTGCAGTGGCCGCTCCCGGCCACCGCAGCCTCGACCTGCTGGGCTCCGGTGATCCTTCCGCCTCAGCCTTCCAAGTAGCTGGAACTACAGGCGCG
>CAUYQG010301148.1:0-12471 GCA_963574415.1 Tarsius wallacei | reverse complement strand
ATGCCCAGCTAATTTTTTGATTTATTGTAGAGATGAGGTCTCGCCAAGTTGCCCAGGCTGGTCTCGAACCTGTGGGCTCAGACAATCCACTCGCCTCGGCCTCCCAAAGTGCTGGGATTATAGATGTGAGCTACTGCACGCGCCCAATTTTTAAAATTTTTATTTTTGTAGTGATGAAGTCTCGCTATGTTGCCCAGGCTGGCCTCGAACTCCTGGGCACAAGCAATCCTCTCGCCTTGGCCTCTCAGGCATGGGCCATTGTGCCCTGCAGAAGACTGTCTTTTGTCTTGAGTGGGATTGGGGCACGCACCTCTGGGCTGAGTCCCTGCCGTGCCTTGTTACATTGGGTGGCCTCCCCTCTCCTCCTTGGACTTTGTGCCTACGTGTATAGAGATAGGAACCGAATCCAGAACTTGTGTAATCCTGATCAATTGGTCATGGCTGACTAGAGGGCTCCTTGAGAAGGGTCCTGATGCTCTGCCCCTGATGAGTGATGTCTGCCACAGGCCTGGGTGTGAGGGTGTGTGTACGTGTGCCAGGGGTTTTCTACTTCTGGGCCAGCTGGTCTCACGTTTAGTGTTGCCACAGAGAGGAGAGGGCACAACAGCTGAAGAGTGCTTTCCAGAAGTCCACTGTGCTCTTGCTGCTGCCTTTGAGAGCACGTGTGGCTGGATGCAGCTGTAGTAGAGCAAGTCTGGTTGCTGGGTGGGTGTCTTGCGGAGGTGCCCTGGGTGTTGGGACAGGCTGCCCGGTGTCTGCAGAGTGAAGCTGATTCTCTGAGACAGTCGAGGTTTGTGGAGTTGCCGTGGTCATCACTAGGGCTGGTGGCTGGGTTCTCTGGTTCCTCTGCCGTGGGACCTCTGCCCAGCTCAGCGTCAGGACTTGCAGCTGCAGGTTATTGCAGGCTGGGGAGGTGAGAAGACAGGAGCCATTGCCTAAGGGACGGGGTGACAAGGACCATGGTGTGTAGAGGTGTCTCAGGCAGCTGAGGTGGTTGAGGAGGGCTTCCTGGAGGAAGTGCTGGGGCTTGAGGATTGAGTTGGAGTTCACCAGGTGAAGGTGGTGGTGAGGGAGGGGCAAGGGGCAATGTGTGGAAAGGTCAGGAGGCTGGCAGAGGTGGGCTGGTGTGTCGTGGTCTGGAAAGTGGGTCAGCTGAGATTGCAAAGCTGAATGGCAGGGCCAGGGAGCCTGACCAGAGAGGTGGGACGTTATCCCGGGGTTTCTAGAAGGGAGACCCCCGATCTACAAGGCTGCCGGCTAGGGCTGTGAGGTTTAGTAATAACACCTTGGAAAGCACCCACCATAGTCTTACGCTGGGCCTGCATCCTGGCGAACCTTCCCCACCTGGCGACTCCCTTCTCAGTTACAGTTTGGTTCTGGGAAGAGGTGCGTCGGGTGACTGTGATGGCAGTCCCCACCTGGAGAAGGAGCCAGGGGTAGAGGAGTCGTGCCCATGCCCTGCTTTGATTGTTGTGCCTTACTGTACTGGTCCGTGCTCCCTTCCCAAGGCCTCAGTTTCCCCATCTGGGAATAGAGTGAGTGTTAGACTGGCTGGATGCCCTCTTGGGTGATGGTCTTGAGGGGCTTTCCTCTTGTCTACTTAGGCATCATTAAGCCAGGGGTGCCTGACCCCTGGGCCACAGACTACCAGTCCGTGGCCTGTTAGGACCCGGGCCACACAGCAGGAGGTGAGTGGCAGGTGAGCCAGCAAAGCTTCAATCTGTATTTATGACTGCTCCACATCGCCGGCATTACCGCCTGAGTTCTGCCTTCTGTCAGATCAACGACGGCATTCGATTCTCACAGGCGTGAGAACCCTGTTGTGAACTGCACATGCGAGGGATCTAGGCTGCTTGCTCCTTAGGAGAATCTGATGTCACCGCTGCTCTGCACAATAAATGTCACGTGCTAGAATCATCCCGAAACATCCCCCCATCCCAGCCCGTGGAGAAATTGTCTTCCCCGAAATGGGTCCTTGATGCCAGAAAGTCTGGGGACCCCTGATATAAGCCATACGTCTTTGCCACTCTTCCTCCTGTGTCTGTTTGCCTCTGTGGTCTTCACCCAAGTGGCTGAGAGCTTGGATTTTCTTAGCTTGTCTGGTGCCACTGGCTCAGGCTTTCTTTCTTTTTTTTGGGAGGGGGGGCCCATGTCCACCGTTAATTAAATTTTAATTGGCTAATTGTTTCTCCCCAGTGCCCCAAGACATTAATTGTGTCTGTTGAAGCCTGACCATTTGATGTTTGCAGCAAAAAAGCTGAATGAGACTAAGAAGGAGAAAAGAGGGAAAAAAATAGCAGAGTGTAAATGATTGATTGTAACCAAGTGTCATTTCTGGGCACCCTGGAAGAGCTTTCTCTGGCAATACTGGTTTTTCTAAAGGGAAACAGGAGCCTGTGACCAGGTGACAGCCATGGGGTCAGACCCCTGGGGCGGAGGGAGGCTACCACTGGAATTACCAAGTGGGTGCCTGTGAGCTTTTAGGGATTCAGAAGCTGCTCCCAGAATTCCCAGCAACAGGAATGGCAATGAAGCATACAGATTCCTGGGTCGCTCTGCCCCAGGGAGTTGGAGGCTGGAGCCCTGGAATAGTCACCCTGGATGATCTTTCTGATTCTCAATCTTAAAAAAAAAAAAGATGTGATAAAATAACATAACATAGCCGGGCTCAGTGGCTCAGCCTGTAATCCCGTGCCTTGGGAGGCTGAGGTGAGTGGATTGCCTGAGCCCGTGGGTTCACGACCTGCCTGGGCAACTTGGCGAGACCTCATCTCTACCATAAATCAAAAATTAGCCAGGCATGGTGGCGCACGCCTGTAGTTCCAGCTACTTGGAAGGCTGAGGTGGAAGGATCGCCGGAGCCCAGCAGGTCGAGGCTGCGGTGGCCGGGAGCGGCCACTGCACTCCAGTCTGGGCGATGGAATGAGACTCCAACTCAAAAAACAAAAACAAAAACAAAAATAACATAACATATAATTTATCATTTAAACCATTTTGTTTATGTATGTATTTTTTTTTTTGTTAGGGTCTCACTCTGTCCCCCAGATTGGAGGGCAGCACACTCACAGCCACCGTAGCCTTGACCTCCTGGGCTCAGCTAATTCTCCGGCCTTGGCCTTCCAAGGAGCTGGGACTACAGGGGCATACTGCCACGCCTGGCTACATTTTTGATTGATTGTAGAGACGAGGTCTCGCTACGTTGCCCAGGCTGGTCTCGAACTCCTGAGCTCAGACAACCCTCTTACCTCGGCCTCCCAAAGTGCTGGGATTACACGCATGAGCTGCTGCACCCAGCCCCATTTGGACCATTTTAAAGTGTACAGTGCAGCGGCATGAAATATTCCCAGTGCTGTGCAGCCAGAATTTTTTCATCAGCCTGAAAGAAACCTCACTTTCTCCTGCCCCATCTCCCAGCCCCTGGCAACTACTAATCTATTTTCTGTCTCTCTGGTTTTGCCTGTACCAGACATTTCATATAAATGGGATCGCACAATATGTGGCCTTTCCTGTCTGTTCTTGTGCTAAGTGTGTTGTTTCCAAAATTCATCCACGTTGTGGCAGGTGTCAGTACGTCATTCTTTTTCATGGCTGAATAATATTTTACTGTTTGGATTTGCCACATTTTTCGTTTTATTTTTTTGAGTTGGGGCCTCACTCTGTCGCCCAGGCTGGAGTGCAGTGGTATGATCACAGCTCAAGGCATTCTCGGTCTCCTGGCTCAGGCGATCCTTCCACCTCAGCCTCCCAAGTAGCTGGGACTACAGGTGCATGCCACCACGTCCGGCTAATTTTTTAATTTATTGTTGAGACAAAGTCTCGCCAAGTTGCCCAGGCTGGTCTCGAGCTCCTGAGCTTGGGCAATCCTCTCACCTGAGGCCTCTCAAAGTTCTAGGATGACAGGTGTGAACCACCACACCCAGCTGAGTTATCTTTGTATATGGTGCAAAGTAGAGGTCCAGCTGCATTCTTTTGCACATGGATGTCCAGTTTTTCTAGCACCATGTTGGCAAGACTGTCCTTTCCCCCACAGCGAATGGTCTTGGCACCCCCATCAGAAACCCCTCGGTCATGTGTGTGCGGACAGGTGTTCAGCTTTGGCAGGAGGGACAGCCAGACGCTGCCTGGTGATGGGCAGGGAGGTGAAGGTTCTCGAGTGATCAGATCAGCTGGTGCACCCTGCAGAGTCTGCCCACTCAAGCTCAATTCTCCTCTGCCCCTGTGTCCCTACATTCAAAAGCCCCCCTACCCCTGGCGCTGTCACTGCTAGGCCCTTTGGTTCACTGGGACTTTATGCTTCCCTGTGGATGTCAGGGCCCTGCCCTGGGTGTGTGGAGTCCAGGAAGGTAGACACTCTGGGGTCACAGCTATGACAGAGCCTGGGAGAGAGCTTCTGCAGGGCGGTTCCTTCCCCCAGGCCTCCAGGCAGGCCAGGTTGGGCTCCAGGAGTGGGTGATCCCTGACACCTACCTGCACGCATCAGCCCCCTTGCCCACCAGCGCCAGAAGCATTCACCACTCCCTCTGCCATGGTCACAGCGGTCCTCACGTCCTGTCCCGGGCTCGTTCCACCAGGGATGAGCATCTCTGCGCTGGACTTTGCCGTGGGGGATTCCTTGCCCTTGCATAGGCCTGGGGCTTCCTGGTGGCTTTGCCAGGGCCGGGTGGAGCTCGTGGGAGCACAGAGCTCAGGGTGGCCTCCTGGGAGGCTGAGGGTGGCACTCCCAGATGAAACGGGGGTCTCTGAATGTAAAAGATGCTTCCTTTTTTTTTTTGAGTTAGAGTCTCATTCTGGAAGGCTGAGGCGGAAGGATCGCCTGAGCCCAGCAGGTCGAGGCTGCACACTGCTCAGAGCCCCTGCAGCCTCAACCTGCTGGGCTCAGGCCATCTTTCTGCCTCAGCCTTCCAAGTAGCTGGAACTATAGGTGCATGCTACCACGCCTGGCTAATTTTTTGATTTATTGTAGAGATGAGGTTTCACCAAGTTGCCCAGGCTGGTCTCGAACCCGTGGGCTCAGCGGTCCTCTTGCCTCTACCTCCCAAAGTGCTAGGATTATAGGTGTGAGCCACCATGCTTGACCGGGATGCTTCTTCAAGAGGATCCAGGGATCCTGTGGGTGGGGGGGTCACTCCCTGTCTTTGTTGTGTACAAGTGTGGGTGGGGGGGTCTCTTTCTGCCTTGGTCACGGGGGAAGGGGAGATCCTTCTCTGCCTGGGTTGTTTAGGTTGAGGGGGGTCCCTCTCTGCTTTGGTCGTGTGGACGGGTGGTCCCTCTCTGGTCCTTCTCTTCCTTGGTCGTGCAGGTCATGAGGCCGTGGAGAACAACTGGTCGGAATTGGGGCCCAAGGGCCGTATCCGGGCTAGGGACCGGTTCGGGGGGAGTCAAGCTTCTTGGAGTGAGACAGGGCCTTCCTTCTGGGCATTCGGTGGTCTGCAAAGACTCCATTTATTTATCACTCATTCGTTCATTCATTTGCTCATTTAAGGCCGGGGGTGGAGTAGATCAGGGACAGACCCCAGGCCCGGCCCACGCTCACGGAGCCGCCGTCTGGTGAGGGGAGGCTCTCCCGTGTGTACGAGACAGGAGGCCGATGCTGAGTCTTTCGGGAAACGCTCAGTTGGCGTCCCCAGCTCTGTCCCCTCCAAGGACCCTTTTAAATATCCTCCCTTCTCCTAGGGCTGCGCGTTTTCAAAGATTATGCATATTAAACTAACGACATTTATTAAGTAATTAGTTTTGTCATTTTTTAATTAATCAGAGACTAATTAAGAGTGATGTCTCCAATTAGAGTCCCTGACCCACACCGATGGCAGTGCCCCGCCAGGAGGGGGTGGGCGAGAGGGGTGAGCTAGACCTTTGGGGATGTGCGGGGACTTGGGGACTTCTGGGACCATGGCCTGCAGGGACCCCGGTGTGGGCCCCCTTCCCTGGTGAGGGCAAAGCTGTCAGGCGTTAGGTTGCCTGGTGCCTGTGGGCTATGGAGGGAGCTTGGAGGTGACAGGTAGCACCCCCAACCCTGAGCCAAGCCAGAGCCCCTCTGTGCGATGGGAACTTGGGGCCAGCAGAGACTGTTGGGAAGGGCTGGCGGGGATGCTCAGAGAGTGGGCGTCTGAGGGGGGCATCTCAAAGACCTCTGCTGTTGTCAGCCATGCTTCCAGACCTCCTAGGCTGGCTGGGCAGGCTGAAGGGGCATTGGACATCTCTGCCCAGTGACCAGGGTCTTCTTCTCACTGACTTTGACCCAGGGGCGTGGTTCTGGGTCAGCCCAGTGCCTCCTCCTCTGTGAAGCCACCCTGGGTTGCCTCAGCCTGCAGGGAAGGCACAGGTGCCCGGGATGGCTATGGGAAGAGCTCTCAGCGATCCTCCAGCCTGTCCCTTGTTGTGTCAGTGGGGACATGAGGCCCGGTCAGCGATCTTCCAGTCTGACCCTCATTGTGCCAGTGGGGACACTGAGGCCCGGTCAGCGATTCTCCAACCCGACCCTTCTTGTGCCAGTAGGGACACTGAGGCCAGGTCAGCAGTCCTCCAGCCTAACTCTTGTTGTGCCAGCAGGGACACTGAGGTCCAGTGAGGGCCAGGGCTACTTTGTGGACTGGGCTCTCTCACCTGGTCCCTGGCCTGGAGTCTAGGTCTTCCTGGAGCCAACTAGATGAGGGTCTCGGCTCTGCCTCTGCTGGCTGACCCCTTCCCCTTTGAGCTGCCGCTGCACATGCCGGGGTGGACGGGGCCTGGCTTCTGTGGGCAGTGGGACTGCATGCGGGCTGGCTCTCCTGCGTGGCTCGAGTCTGGGGCCCGCACCGGGCCTTTTGGCCCTTCTGACACAGGGAGCAGGGAACAAGGTGCTGATGGGCAGGGGCCCCAGGCTGTTCCCTGCGTGTGGCCAGCAGAACGTCTCTGGGCTGCATGGAGGGACAGAAGGGTGAGACACTGGCCAGGCGGGGCCTTCCAGTTGTCCGTCCAAGAGTTGCTGTCTGTTTTGCTTCTGAGACAGACTGTGTCCGTTTGAACCCGGGCTCTGCCTCAGAGCTGGCATTCTTCTCTGATCTGAGACTGACATATTTTAACTGGTGGCAAAAATGGCCAAGCGCCCTTTCTTCCTCCAGGACGGAGGAACTTTCAGGAAAAATCCGATGTCCTGGTGCCTTCCCTGGCGGAGCCAGCAACCCTTGCCCTGCAGCTTGGAGAGGCAGGGGAGTTGGCCAGCTGCCCTGGGCGACTGGAAACGGCCAGGCCCTGGGCAGGGAGTCAGGGTGCCTGGGATCCAGAATGGCTCATCCAGGGCTGCAGAGGGAGCCTGCAGCTCTCAGGATCCAATCTCCAAGCCCCGCAGGGCCCTGGGCGGGTGGGGAGGCCCCAGGAGTCCTACTTTACGGAACCTTCAATTTCCCATTAGTAACAGCTTTGCAGGATTACTGTGAGAACCCAAGGGCCAGCCCTGTGGAAGGATCCGGAACAGCATGCTGTTGGGATTTTTTTTTCCCTTCAGTGGGCTGTGGAGAGTGTCAGAAATGCCAAGACACGGCAGCAAGGGAGGCCGGTGAGGAGGCTGTGAACACAGCCAGGCCGTAAAAGAAGAGGCCGGAGCTAGATCAACACAGAGAGCTAGTGCCAGGGCATGTGAGGGTGTGGAAATTTTGGTTTCACAACCATCATTGGGGTGGCAGATTCCTACGGCTGGGAACAGGACTTTGGACTCAGAGGGGCCAGGATGTGAGATCTGTCTGTGTGTTTATTAAATGTGTGACCCAGGCATGTCACGTGACCTTGCAGGCCTCAGTCTTCTTATCTACAGAATGGGCATCAGCCTCGTGGAATCAGGAGGTGGAAGGCGGGCCTTTCCTCTGGGCAAGGACTCGCATGGTCCTGGGACAGGGGAGGGTTTAGGGACTCTGGGCTGACTTTTACGACAGGTGCTGCTGAAGAGATCTTTCCGGGATCTCAGGCCTGGATTTCTTTTCTTCTTTTTTTTTGAGTCAGAATCTCACTCTTTATTGCAGTGGCACGACCATGGCTCACGGCAGCCTTGAACCTCCCGGGCTCAGCTGATCCTTCCACCTCATCCTCCTGAGTAACTGGGACTACAGGTGTGCGCCAGTGTGCCCAGCTAACTTTCCAATTTTGTTTGGTAGAGACGAGGTCTTGCTGTGTTGCCCAAGCTGGTCTCGAGCTCCTGGGCTCAAGTGATCCTCCCGCTTTGGCCTTCCAAAGTACTGGGATGATGGGACTGAGCCACCACGCCTAGCTCTGGCCTGGATTTCTAGGTGTTCCTGGTAGTGGTGGTAGCCAGGCTAGCAGTTGAAAACGTAGATGCCAGGCACGGAGCAAACACTGCCTTTCTGCTTCCTAGTTCGTTTTTCTGCCTTGGCTAATACCTCACTCCCGCTTTGGTTAAAAATAGTTTCTAGCTGAGCTGGAGGCACTGATTTCTAATACATTTCTAATAGTTTCCTAGTTAATTTAACTGAAGGAAGTCACCCCGAGATGTCTTTCCCGTGGAAAAGGAGAGATGTCCTAATACTGTGGGCATGTCATTAAGAAAAGCAAATTAGATCACGTTTAATGGTGTCAGAGTCTTAATCATGTTGGAAGACGGGGTTGGTGAGGCGGGGAGATGAGAAATCGCTGATGTCCTTTGGGAAGGAGGTCGGGGAAGGAGACTTTGGGAGATGTGCAGTGGGCCAGGGGTGGTGGGCCGGGTGGGGTCCTGCTCAGCTGGGAGGATGGGGCTGGGGACGGGTGGCTGGTAGAGTCTGGCTTGTCACAGGGTTGCACAAATTCTCCCTTGGGAGGGTATAGGTCTGGCCAGCCTCTTTGTTCCCTCTGGGGTCTTTTGGGTCTTGTTCTTGGGGGCCAGCACAGGCCAGTGTCAGATGCAACCAACTCAGTCCTTGAACTGGATGCCTGGCCTGTCTGGCCTGGGTTTGTTGTATTTGCCTGTGAACCTTGGTTTCCCCGTCAATAAAAGAGAGGGCAGTAGCTGGGCGTGGTGGCTCACGCCTGTCATCCCAGCACTTCGGGAGGCCAAGGCGAGAGGGTTGCCTGAGCCCAGGGGTTCGAGACCAGTTTGGGCAACATGGCGAGACCTCATCTCTACAATAAATGAAAAAATTAGCCAGGCGTGGTGGCTGTAGTTCCAGCTACTTGGAAGGCTGAGGCAGAAGGATTACCTAGCCCAGTAGGTGGAAGCTGCAGTGGCCATGGGCGTGTCACTGCACTCCAGCCTGGGCGACAGAGTGACACGTCAACTCAAAAAAAAAGAAAAAAAAAGGGAGGGCAGTACCCACTTCTGGCGGGCTGGGAGTGTGAGTGAGACCCAGAGGGGACAGACTCAGAGTCCCAGGCTGTGTCAATTCAGCGGGAATAGACATGGCTCATCTGTGCCATGTTGACATTGTCTGTGGGATAAGTGTTTTGTTTTCAAGCTGCTAATGGTTCTTTGGAGACTGTCCTTGTGACTTACTAAAAATGATAAACAGAAAAAGTCTTTCTAGCAAAAAAGAAAAAAAAAAGAGTTTTCTGGTTTTTTATGGGGTTTTCAACTCTCTGACAAGTCTTTAAAAAAATGTTCAACTTGACATTCCACCATGAGGGACTCATCCTTTGACTTGAGAGTTTGTCCCTGTTGATGAAGGTAATGTGTTAGGTTCTAGTATTTACTTCTCAGGGCTGAGGTCTTTCTTTCTTTCTTTTTTCTTTCTTTTTCTTTTGAATTGGGATCTTACTTTATCGTCCAGGCTGGAGTACAGTGGCACAGTCACCCTCTGCAGCCCGACCTCCTGGGCTCAGGCGATCCTCCTGCCTCAGCCTCCTGAGTAGCTGGGATTACAGGTGCACGCCACCACACCCAGCTAATTTCTTTGATTTAGGTCTTGCTGTGTCACCCAAGCCAGTCTTGAACTCCTGGGCTCAAGTGAATCTCCCACCTTGGCCTTCCAAAGTGTTGTTGGGATTACAGGTTGAGCTACCACGCCTGGCCCTGTTGTGTCCTTTCTTGAGGATGGATTCTGATCAGGACCAGATCCCAAACTCGGGCCCCTTCAAAGGGAAGGGCAGGATTGGGGGCCCTTTAGAGAAGAGAGGTGCAGAGCACAGATACTTGAATGAGCTCGAGGGTAGGGCTGGCCTGGGCCCCGGGGCAGAAGGGATGTCTGGGGCCTGCTGGGTGGTGTTTCATGCAGGAAGGGTTGCAGCTGACAAGGAGGAACACCCAGAACTGGATTTGCAGGGCACAGGCCCTTGAGAGAGGCAACCGTTCTTGTTAGCCTTCATTGAGGATTTGTGAAGCGCCGGGCATCTTTGTATGTGTGTGTCACTTAATCCGTGCATCTGATAGACGAGGTATTGAGGCTCAGAGAGGTCGGATGACCGACTTTGGGTCACACAGCCAGTACCAGAGCCAGGACATCCTCACTCAGGCTCTGATACATCAGCGTCTTCCTCTCCACCCCTTGATGCAACCAGGCTCAGTGTGTGTGTATACAGAAGGTGCTTAATAAGTGCATGTTGCATGCCTGGAAGCCTCCGAGCGGTGCTTTGCAGTGAGCTGTGCGGGTCCCGGGAGGTCCTCCGAGTGTCGGGGCTGGCGTCTGTCGCTGGGAGATCCTGGCGGTGGTGTCTGGCTTCCTTCCAGCTCCGCTTCTGGAATCACAGATAGGCCTCCCTCCCGCCATCTCGCCAGCGAGACTCATCCGCACCGCGTCCCCCACTCCCCAGCGACAGCTTTACCGCTTCCTGCCAGCAGCTGAGAGGGCCCCGGGACGAGGAGGGGCGTCTTTGTGTTTGTCCTGGGCGTCTGGACTCCCGTGTGTGAGCCCAGCACCTTCCCTCTCTACAAAGAGGGCTTTGTCCCGGGGTGAGAAGCCTTCCGTGAATCACTGTCAGCCTCAGCGCGAGGTTCAGTGGCCAGGCAGCCTGCGCCTTTATTCTGCCTTATCTGGGCGACAGCCCATGTCCCCTCACGCGTTTGTGCAAAGACATTCCTTCCCTTCATCGTCCTGGTGGGGGTGGCTGCGGCCTGTGCCCGTTTCCCACTGGGTTCCAGGAAGGGAAGGTGTGTGTGCACACACGTGTGCCTTGTGCGTGGGCATCTCCCATCCTTGGTTTCTCTCTCTGTCTCCCTCTCTGTCTCTGCTCTGTCTCTCTCCCTCCCTCTCTCTCCTCTCTCTCTCTCTTTCCTTCTCTGTCTGTCTCTGTCTCTCTCTCTCTCTCCCCTCTCTGTCTCTCTCTGGCTCTATCTCTTTCCTTTCTGCCTGTCTCTGTCTTTCTCTGTTTCTTTTTCTCTCTGTCTTTGTCTCTCTGCCTCTCTGTTTCTCTCTCTGCCTCTCTCTCTCTGGTTGTCGTGTACACGTGGCATAAAACCGACCACTTTACTTTAAAGCTTACAGCTCTGTGGCATTAAGCATGTCCCCAGTGTTGTGCAGCCATCGGCACTCTCTGGTTCCAGGACTTTTTGTATCAGCTTCAGGAAAACCCGTTACCCGCAGCCGCCCTCCCCTCCCTCCCCAGCTCCTGGCCTCCGCAGGTCTGCCTTGGCCCCCGTGGACGCTCCTCCTCGGGCGTCTCCTATAGATAGAGTCCTGCAGCACGTGTCCTTTGAGTCCATCTCTTCTCAGCACCGTGTCTTCAAGGCTCACTGTGATATGGCCCAAGTGGGCGCCCTGTCCTCTGGAGGGCTGTAGAATATTCCACTGCACGGAGAGAGCTCTTCTGTGTATCCGTCCCCCGTCGATGGACATGCGAGGCGTCTGCGCCCCTCGGTGACTGTGACCAGCGCTGCCGTGAACATTTGTGCGCAGGTGCTTGTTTCAACACCCGTCCTGTTCTTTTGGTGACCCAGGAGCGGGGTTGCTGGGCTGCGTGGCGTTCTGTGTCTAACTTGGGGTCTCCCATGTGAGTCGCGTCTATAGGGAAGCTCCAGGCAGCGTGTTCAAGGCTTTCCGACCACCCAGGCCCCCTCCTGGGGCTTCAGGCCTAAGGTGTTTAAGCTACGTTCTCGTCGTCTTTGGTTGGTTATTAGTTTGTGTTTCAGGATTGATGTTAAGCTGTAACCAGCTGCCCTTTCTTTTCTTTTCTGTTTTTCTTTTTTTGAGTCAGGATCTCACTCTGTTGCCCAGGCTGGAGTGCAGTGGCATGATTGTGGCGCACTGCGGCCTTGACCTCCTGGGCTCAAGTGATCCTCCTGTATCAGCCTCCCGAGTAGCTGGGATGACAGCCATGCACAACTCTGTCCAGTTAATTTTTTAATTTTTTTTGTAGCAATGAGATCTTATTTGCCCAGGTTGGCCTCAAACTCCTGGATTGAAGCAATCCTCCCGCCTTAGCCTCCCAAAGTCCTGGGATTATAGATGTTAGCCACTGCACCTGGCCTCTTTTTAAAAAAAAAAAAAATTAACTGGACAGAGTTGTGCATGGCTGTCATCCCAGCTACTCGGGAGGCTGATACAGGAGGATCACTTGAGCCCAGGAGGTCAAGGC
>CAUYQG010301146.1:0-12975 GCA_963574415.1 Tarsius wallacei | reverse complement strand
CCCCTGGTAGTGGACCAGGTACCCATTGTGTTGTCAAATGCTCCCCTTTCTGCTCCTGCTCTCCCTCCCCTAGCCATGCCCTGTGACTGCTGATCCTACCCTTGTGCCAATGTGACTAGTGTTCAGGGCCCGCTTGTGAGTGAGAATATGCAATATTCAGTTCTTTGTTTCTGTGATAGTCCACTTAGTATGATGCTCTCCAACTGTATCCAAGTTGCAGTGATTTTGTTCATTTTTATGGCTGCATAATATTCTTTTGTGTATATGTACCACATTTCCTTTATCCAGTCCACTTTTAATGGGCATCCGGGTTGGTTCCATGTTTTTGCTATTATGAATAGTGCAGTAATAAACATGCATGTGCATGTGTCTTTTTTGTAGAGTGATATATGTTCCTTTGGGTATATTCCCATGAGAGGGATAGCTGGATTGTATGGAGCTCAAATTTTAGTTCTTTGAGAAATTGCCACACTATTTTCCATAGAGATTGAACTAGTTTGCATTCCCACCAGCAGTGTAGTAGCGTTCCCTTTTCTCCTCAGCCAGGTCAGCTACTATTATTAGATGGTATCTCATAGTTTTGATTTGCATTTCTCTGATGATTAGTGAGGCTGAGCATTTTTTCTTGTGTCTGTTGACTGTATGGCATCCTTTGAGAAGTGTCTGTTCATATCCTTTGCTGACTTTTTAATGGGGTTGCTTGTTTTTTTCCTTTCATTTTGTTTGAGTTCCTTGTAAATCCTTGATGTGGAATGGGAAAAAATATTTGCAAGTTATGCATCTAACAGTCAAAAATTTTTAGCAAAAATTTTGACAAAAAGATACTAATGCTCAACTGAAATATAAGTGTAACCAGAACAAATAAGAAATGTTCTGAACAAAGAGTAATGAAAAGGGGACAAGCTCGTTCAGATATTAAAATGCGTTATAGCACAATTATACATTTGGAAGGGAGCAGGTATATGGCTCATGCCTATAATCCCAGCACTTTGGGAGGCCAAAGTGGGAGGATTGCTTGAGACCAAGTGTTCAAGACCAGCCTGGACAACATAGTGAGACCCCCCACCTCTTAAACATTTTGAAAGATGAAAAAAAAATCCCTAAATCTAGCGTCGTACTTAATGGTGAGAAATTCGACAGTTACCCAAGATTGAGAACAAGGCAAGGATGTTCTTTCTTACCACTCCTATTCAACATCATATTGGAAGGGCTGGCTGATGCAGTATGCCAAGAAAAGGAAATGAAAGATATATAGATGGGAAAGGAAGACATAAAACTATTTTTGTCACAGAAAACTTAATTGTTTATATGTTAAGTTTCAAAGAATCAAACAAACAAACAAAAAATACCTTCTGGAACGAATAGCAAGTCCTCAAGGTACAAGTTTAATTTATGAAAGTCAATAAACAACTGGAACTAGAAAATTTTTAAATGATGCCATTACCAAAAGAAACACCAAAAAAAGTGAAACCTTAGGTATAAATTTAACAAAGTATGTACAGATCTCTATGAAGAAAACTACAACATTCTGATGAAAGAATCCAAGAAGATCTAAATAAATGAAGAGATAGCTCATGTTCATGAATTGGAAAACTCAATATTGTTAAAATGTCAATTCTACCTAACTTTATTTATAGATTTAATAAAGTCTCAATCAAAATCCCAAGTTATTTTATAAATATTGATAGATTGATTCTGAAGTTTATATGAAAAGGCAAAGGCAAAGATTAACCAACACAATATTGAAAAAGGATAAAGTTAGAGGACACACATCACCCAGTTTCCAAACTGCCTGTAAAACTACTTAATCAAGACTCATGGTGTTGGTGAAAGAATAGACACATAGATCAAAGGAACAGAAGAGAGATCCCAGAAACTGATCCACACTAATATAGACAATTAATTTTTGATAAAAGAGCAAAGATAATTCAATGGAGAAAGGATCATTTTTCAACAAATGGAGCATATGCAAAAAAACCCAAAAAACAAAAAAACACAGATCTTACACATTTCATTAAATTAACTTAAAATGGATCATAAGCCTAAATGTAAAATGCAAAACTATAAACTTCCAAAAGAGAACCCAGAAGAAAATCTAGGTGACCTTGGATTTGGTAATGAGGAGTTTTTAGGTACACACCAAAAGAATGATCAGCAAAAAAATTTGACAAAAAAATGCAAAGCAACTGGAGAGCTCATCCATTGTTGTTAGAAATGCAAAATGGTACAGTGACTTACAAAGCTAAATGTAGTCTTACCATACATTCCAGCAATTGTACCCCTTGGTATTTACAAATGAGTTGAAAACTTACATCCACACAAAACCTGCACATAAATGTTTATGGTAGCCTTATTTATAAATGCCAAAACTTGGAAGCAACCAATATGTCCTTCGATGTCCTTCAATTGGTGTGTGGATAAACTATGGTATGTCCATACAATAAAGTATTATTCAGCAATAAAAGGAAATGAACTGCCAAGTCATGAATAGACATGGATGGATCTTAAATACATATTTTTCGTGAAAAAAGCCAGTCTGAAAAGGCTATATACTCTATGATTCCATTATATCAGTGGTTCCCAACCTTTTTGGCATCAGGGACTGGTTTTGTGGAAGATAACTTTTCCACAGATGGAGCGGGGGGGAGTCATGCGGTGTTCGATTCTCATAAGGAGCACGCAACCTAGATCCCTCGCATGCACAGTTCACAATAGGGTTCGTGCTCCTATGAGAATCTACTGCCACTACTGCTTGCCTCCTGCTGTGCAGTCTGGTTTCTAAAAGGCCACGGACAGACCAGTCTGCGGCCTGGGGGCTGGGGATCCCTGCAGTACATGATGTTCTGGAAAAGTAAAAATCAGAGTAATGGTAAAAAGATCAACCGTAAAAATCAATTGCAAAAAGATCAATGGATCAAGGGTTTAGGGAGAAGGAGGGACGCCTGGATAGGTGAAACACCAGGATTTTTAGGGTGGTGAAACTATTCTGGATGATACGGTAATTGTGGATCCATAACACTATGCATTCGTCAAAACCTATAGAACTTTACAGCACAAAAAGTAAATCTTTATAGACACAAATTCTAAAAGTCATATAGGAGGTCGGCATCATAAGACAAAATGCAGAATGTGACAAAATAATCTAACAACATTACAAACTTTTGAAACCACCTCACTGAAGGAAGCAGAGGTAAAGGTGCTGATTTAAGTAACTCTGGGAATGAATAGTCTGTAAGATTAAAGGTAAAAGAAAGTGTGCAGGCTGGGCACAGTGGCTCACACCTGTAATCCCAGTATTTTAGGAGGCGGAGGTGAGAGGATTGCCTGAACTCAGGGGTTTGAGACCATCCTGAGCAACATGAGACCCTGTCTCTACAATAAATCAAAAATTAGCCAGATGTGGTAGTATGTGCCTGTGGTTCCAGCTACTTGGAAGGCTGAGGTGGAAGGATCACCTGAGCCCAGCAGGTCGATGCTGGGGTGGCCATGGGCATGCCACTACACTCCAGTCTGGGCAACAGAGTGAGACTCCGACTCAGCCCCCCCGCCAAAAAAAAACAAACAAAAAAAGAAAGTGTGCATAAGCATTGTCTCTAGTTGATAAAGTTGTTTCCTATGAGAGTTTGTGTTAACAATTCTGATGCTACAATAATGTCTACAGGTATTGGACAATTAAGTGAATAATGGTGGATGATGGGAGCCAGGTTTTACATCGCTGAAGTGGGAGTTTACAGATAAACAGAGAAGAAACTGGAATGATCTGTGTAATAATGGAACAGAACTCCTGTTTAGTTTAACACAGATACAACTGGTTATATATAGAAGTATTTATAGATATGTGAATACATACCTCCACACATGTTTATTTGCTCTGTTAGCTGAGAGAATAGAAAAGTACTGATACCCTAGTAGCAACAAGCCCACCTAGTACCCAGCTCTTGGTGTCTCATAGCATTCTTCAACAAAAGGAACCAGGGCTCCTCAGAGGAAAAATTCTAGGGCTAGGGTAGGAAATACAAGGCCTGACAATTAGGTTCGCAAACCATCCTAGAAAAAGTGTTACATACCTCATCGCTGAATATCACTATGGTCACCTTCTAAATAATCCTCTTGGGAAGCTATGCATTGACACCAGCACCTAGTCCACCTGTCAAAGCAGTTTTGGAACTCTTTTTCTGGAATGGCCATCAGAGCTGTCCTTATTATCATTATCATCATCATCATCGTTGTCATCATCATGATCGTTATTTTGAGTCAAAGTCTGTTTCCCAGGCTGGAGTGCAGTGGCACATTCACGACCACTGCAGCCTCCACCTGCTGGGCTCAGGCGATCCTTCCACTTCAGGCTTACAAGTAGTTGGAACTACAGGCGTGTGCTCCCTCCCCAGCTAATTTTTTTTTGATCTATTGTAGAGATGAGGTAACAGAGTGAGACCCCGACTCTAACTCAGAAAAAAAAAAAGAAAGAGGAGGGGGAGTAACTTCAGGGGACAGACCTAATACATACTACCTCAGCCAGGTGATCAAAGTCAACAGGGATGAATCATGTTGACGTATGAATCCTTAATATGATGTGATGAAAATGGTACTTTACCTCTTTGGTTCTTTTTCCCCAAATCTGTAAGCCCAGCCTAATTATGAGAAAAGCATTAGACAGATTCCAATGGAGGGACATTCTAATACCTGACTCAAAATCATCCAAGTCATTAAAACCCAGAAAATCTGAGAAATTGTCATGCCAAGAGGAGCCTGAGACATGATAACTAATGGAAAGCACTTTCCTGGACGAATGGAAAAAGATTCTTAGGGGGAAAACTGAGAAAATCTGAATAAAGTACGGACTTTAGGTAATAATAACACATTAATATTAGTTTATTAATTATAAAAATGTACCACACCAATGTAAGGTGTTAGTAATAGCAGACACTGAGTGTGAGTATGTGGGAACTATTTGTACTATTTTTGAAATGTTTCTGTAAATCGAAAACTGTATAAACAAGAAAGTTCATTAAAATAAAGTTTATTTTAAAACATGGGCTGGGCATGCTGGCTTATGCCTGTAATCCCAGCACCTTGGAAAGCTGAAGCCAAGAATGCTTGAGCCCTGGAGTTGGACACCAGTCTGGGCAGCACAGCGAGACCTCCTCGCTACAAAAAGTTAGGAGGGCAGCATGGGCATAGCGGCACTTGCCTTTAGTTCCAGTTACTTGGGAGGCTGAGAGGGAAGGATCTTCTGAGCCCAGGAGGCAGAGGCTGTGGTGAGCAGGATCAGTGACACTGCACTCCAGCCTGGGTAACAGAGGGAGACCCCGACTAAATAAATAAATAACATAAAACAATAAAATAACGTTTATTTTAAAACAAACGACAACTGGCTGTCTGCTTTCCCAGACCCTCCACCTCGTGCAAAGTGGGGCGGAGTGGGGCGAGGGAAGCTTGGAGAGCGCAGAGTTGGCAGTTCCCAGGGAACAGGCTGAGCTTCAGGCTTGCAGTCGTTTCCCCTGCCCACAACGCCTTCCCCGTGCTGGCCGCGCGGGTGCGCAGGCAGACCCCAGGAGGCGCAGTCCAAGGGTGGTCGGAGGCGCACTGCCCCTGCCTGTCCCAGTCGTTCCGAGGTGGGCTCTCCACATCCCTCGCATCCCCACGGGTTCCCCACCCTCACCCCAGCTTCCTTAGGTACCGGGTTCTAGCCCCGGAGCTCCCCAGCGCTGTTGGGAGCTGGTCTAGGAGAGAGCAGACAGGCCACCCCGCCGTATCCACCCTAGACCTAAGAAGAAACGTGACGCACGGTGCAGCTCGGTGGTCAGGGACTCGCGAAGAAAAAGAAGGGTCAGGGAGACTTTTTTTCCTCTGCGCCCAGTTTAAGGCCGGGGTGGGGAGGCCGTTCAGAGGGAGGGAGCCTTGTGCCGGCCTTTCAGAAGTTGAGGGGAATCCTGCAAGGGTGTGCTGGGGGGGAGAGTTTGGGTGTTCCAGCAGGGACTGCGGGGTGAGTAGGTAGTTGCATGAAGATTTGGGGAGGGAGCTGCCACTTGAGCGTGAGGATCCCAGGTTCAGGAATATCCAGGGAGCTTGCAGAAGCCCGGTGTTTGTGTAGCAAGGGAAGCAGTTTAAAGGGGAGGCGCCAGTCGCCGGGAGCGACTTTGGACAGGTGGCGCGTGCGCTCTGGAAAACGGAGGGCTGGCAGGAGATGGGGCTCTCTGGAGGGGGAGGAGAAGGGGACCACCACCCCACAGCCTGCTGGAAGTTGCTATAGGGAGGGGTGGGAACCGCTTGGAACTGATGTTACCTCCCCCAACGCGTGCTAAGAGCCCGCTGCGTGGTGTCAGAACACGGCCAGCGGGTCTCTGCGCTGACCGCGTTCTGTCCTCTCCAGTTTTACGCATGGGCTTGGCTCGCCTCCTGGCCCTTTGAGAAGGGCGGGGGAACCCCAGACGCCTCTCCCGAGGACAGGACTTTTTCCACAGCCACGGGGCTTCATACCAGGGGCCCCCAAGGGCAGAAGAAGCCGGCGGTCAGGACTCTACATCAAGGCGAGGGACAGGCTGGAATGGCCCTGGCTGGCCCCGGAGAGGGGCGCACAGCCTGGTTGGCGGGTGGCAAGACCTCTGAGTTAATGTATAATGGTGAGCAGATGGCGGGGGCTGGCGGCAGCCTGGGCCTGGGCCCGGCTAATGAGGGACTATTAGCCCCAAACCTGGTGGGGGTGATTGAGAGAGTCAGACAGTGAAGACAGATATTTGCTCCTCAAACAGTCTGGCGCGCTGGGCAGAGGGCTGAGTGGCTGAGTCTTTGGGTCCGCTAGGCCCCCTGCCAGGGCTCTTTCCCCCTTTCCCCTCCCCCTATCATCTCTGGGTCGAAAGCCGCTGTTTGTTCAGACCCGAGAGCGCGTTGTAAAGGCGGAGAGAGAGGTTGGTTTATGGGGGAAATCGCTGCCACCACCATCTGCCAGGGTTTGTCCCTGCTCCCCCTGACACCCCTATCTCCACCCTCATGCAGCTGCCATAGGAATAGCCTGTCAGGGCGTGAGCCTTGAGCCCCAGAGGCAGGTCAGTTCCAGGGGGAGGCTTGAGGCAGGAAAGAAGGACCAAGAGCAGGGCGATCACAGGCCTTGCTGGGGACCTCCTGTCGCCCGGCATGGCTAAGTGGAGTGACCGGCAGTGCCCAGCTGCCCTGGGATGGAGGAGACTCTGAGGGCACTGGGGCATGTGCTGTGCTGCCCACGGTACTGAAACCATGTGTTGCAGCCTCTCCTATACCCCAGGGCTCTGAGTTAGCCTGAGGAGGCTGGAGGAGGCTGGAAGAGCACAGGAGGATGTGTTAGGGTCAAGCAGAGAGCCCACTGTGGTGAGATATTTGGCCTTTGAGAACCAAAGTTCCAAGCCTAGGTTCAAGCTTCATGCACAACACCCACTTTCACCTCCCCATATCCAAAGCATTTGCCAGTGAAATATAGTCCTCTCCCCTCCGACTTCTGGGTCTAGTCTTATCATCTTACACCCTGCTCACGTCCAGCGTGACTTCTGCAATGATTTCACAGACTCTGAGTATGGAATGGCACCCGCAGGCTCTCCATGTTGGCTCCTCCAAAGCCCCTAGGGATCTGCCCAAGACCATGATGGCAACAAAGCTTCCACGCGCTGAAGGCTGTGTTTTCCTTCCAGCATCCCACTTCGAAGGGACCACCGGCCCAGCTACTGGTGCCTTTCATTCCACCAATGACCCAGATGACCTGGAGTGTCTTTGTGGGAACAGCAGTGCCATTATAACCTAGAGTCTAAAAGCATCAAATCCCGAATGGAACAGAGCTTGATAGCAGATAGAAGGAGGAAGAACGCCTCCTCACCCATGTGCATCTCTAACTATCCTTGGAGGCTCATTCTCACCACCATTACCATTGTCAGGGTTCTGAAATCCAGGCAAGAGCTCACCCTTGGTGTCACCTGACTCGGGGGGCCAATTGGAGAGTTGGTGAGGACGCTCTCCAGGGAGAACGGGTGCCACGCCCCCACCCTGTCCCCCATTCACTCTCATTCTCTCAGAATGTTGGGAGCCAACTCAGTCAGTGTGTGGGTATCCATCTCTATGCTCATTTATCTTTTATAGTAATACGTACATGTCCCAGGAGTTGGCCCTGAAGCCCATGCCTGTGCCTCCTGGCTGGGAAGCAGGTTCCGGAAGGCACCTGTGCCTCTGTACATTCAAAGTCTTAGGGGCACAGTCTGAAGTCCCTGGTCTTCCATGTTCCCTATGTCCCTCAGGAGTGCTGGCTCCTTCATGGGTGCGCTTCTGCCTGCATGGAAACGGCTCTGTCCCTGCTCCAGGGTGGCAGGTGGACACACAGTAGGCTGGGAGGACTCCCTGTGGAAGGACACAGTGGGTCACTGGCTGTGGTTTGCCCTGCCTCAGGGCCGGTGTCAGTTAGCCCATGCACACCTCCCTCCTCCTCTCTCCTCTCTCATGGCCTGTGACATCACTGGCTGCTCCCAGAAGGCTGCCCTCTGCTCCTGAGCTCGGGCTCTCTGAGGCTCTGGACCCCCTGGCAGGACTGGAGCAGGAGCAGAGTGGAGGCTGTTACCAGGAACAGATCACTACCACCCCTGGCACCTGCAGGGATCTCAGAAACCCAGCAGAGGAGACAAACCTCCCACTGGAGCACCCACCTCATTTCCTCCACACAGGTAGCTCACCTACGGGCTCATTGTCTGCTCTGCCTCCCATGCCAGCTCCATGTCTTTGTGTGGCCAAACCCAACTTCCCCCCCACCCTCTGCCCCCATCCTGCAGTCTCCTCTTGCGAACACCAGTTATCTTTTCAGATGAGTTAATATGAATGTTGGGAATGCGTGGGGTGGCTGTTGGCAGTGGGCTTTCTGGTTGTGGGCTGGGCATGATGATTTTAGGTTTGGAGACTGTTTAGGTCTGGATTTGGAACGGGCATCTCCACGGCTTTCTTGAGTTCTGGTCACCTAGAGGACCCAGTCCTGTCAAGGATTTAGGGTTTGGCTGATAGTCTGAGCTCCTTCCTCATCCTAGCACTGCCATTTACATTCCCAGCTTGACTCTCCTCTCTCCATTGTTTTGGTGGCAATTACACAAACATGAAGCAGGAGGGGGTGGGGGTGTGTGCGTGCAGAGGAAGAGAGCCCAGGATTAGGAACCAAAAATGTTGTCTTCTGGTGAGGAACTGGCTTCTCAACCTTGAGTTTTTCTTTCTGGGTGGTCCCTGACTTGTGGGAAGCCCAATTTGTGCCTCGGTTTTCTCTTTGGAAAGACCTCTGGCTTCCCTCCTGACTTTCTGGAAAGGTGAGCGTTTGGAGGGGAATGCGTCTCTCTCTACCTGCCTAGAAAGGAGTGAATAAAAGCCAGCTGAGTTACTTACTGAATCTAAAGGGTCAACTCTGGATTTCATGCTCCTTGTAAGTCACTGTCATTTCACTTGCGTTAGCCTCTGCCCTCTGGTTGCGGAGAGCAGAGACCTTGACCCTTTTCTCTTCACTCGCTTCATCCTGATCAACCAGCAGTGTGCTCATGCTCAACGCCTCGTTCGATAAATAATTGCAGATGAATTCACTAAGCCACGATGGCATGGTTATTACAAGAAAGTTCTATGCATAAGCTGTTCCCTGGGGTAACCTGCAGCCCTGCTAAGTTTCCAGGCACAAAAGGAGGCAGGTTCAACTCCTACTAATTGCTGATGACAGCAGGAGAGACATGGTGGCCTGTGACCTGTGTCCCTTGCTGCTAAGAGACTCTGTTGTGGCCAGGATGTCTTCTGTGTCAGTCAGAGACAGTCTTCTCCTCCTTCTCATTCCCTTCCTTCAATACGCCTTCCACAAATGTTAGTTGAATGAATGTCTGATCCCAGAAATGTGGTCTCCGAAATTAAAGCTTTGCTGTGAGATGCAGGGCTCTCCAAAGTTAACAGGAACCAATAGCCGCCATAAGTTATAGATGTCAAGAGATGTGTCCTCTAGGAAAAGCCAGGATTTCCAGCTTGTTCATCTCTGTGTCCAATGTGTGGGATTGGGATTGTACCTGGGAGACAGACAAGAGTGGAGCCCCATGTTTCCCCAGGGCTCCTGGAGAGTATAAGAACGGGAGCAATCTCTGATCCTGCAGTGCTCTGAAGGAGGCATTTGGCTGGTGATTTGGAAAGCTAACCCAGGACTACCTGACAGTGGAGGTGGGGCCGTAAACTTGGAGACCAGGGTCTCCGACTCAAGTGTGTCAGCCGAGAAGGCCTGTGAGCAGTCAGAGACAACAGGTGCCCATTTGAAAAAGGAGAATCTTGAGCATTTGAAAGCATCACCCTTTCCCACTTCCCTGACCATTGTAATGAATGTATGCACTTTACAGAACATCCGGAAAAATTCAGTCCTCAGCTGGCCCGTGATATTTTAATTCATCACATAAGGGTTTAAGTAAAGGGAATTCTGATTTTCAAATTTTAGTCAACCTACTGGCAGATTTTAGAAACCTGAATCTCTATCACAAAACATCATATCCCAAGGCCTTTCCAGGCAGGAGACCTCACCCAAATAACTCCATATTATTGCAGACCCAGCCTCCAAACCAGATAAAGAACTCCCAGGAGGGACGCCCTTCCCAGTCCTTCCGGTGGGTCTACTGTCCTTCTGTGAGGCAGGCACCTGGAGCATGCAGCAGGACGGTAAGGAGCCTGCAGAAGCGGGAGCAGCTGGGAGGGCTGTGGAGATAGGGGAGGACCTCGGGGCTTTGCTTCCATCAACACGGTTTCATCTGCTGTTGGACAATGTCCAGGGGAAACAATTTTTTGATTTATTGTAGAGATGAGGTCTCGCCAAGTTGCCTGGGCTAGTCTTGAACCTGCGGGCTCAAGCAATCCACTCGCCTCGGCCTCCCAAAGTGCTGGGATTACAGGCTGAGCCATCGAGCCCAGCCTCGAAAGCAGCATGTTTTGAGAGCCTAGGAGCAGAAAGGGAGCAGCCTCCTGGGGAGAGGGGACTGTCTCTGTGGTGGGAAGCCAGGATGGAGGAGCCCAAGTGACTCTCCCCACAGAGGGTGCGGGGAGCGGGAGAGGTGGTGTGCCGAGGCCTCTTTCTCATGCCCAGGGTTCAGCAGCATGAATCAGCTGGGCGGGTTCTTTGTGAATGGTCGGCCCCTGCCTCTGGACACCCGGCAACAGATCGTGAGGCTGGCAGTCAGCGGAATGCGGCCCTGCGACATCTCCCGGAGCCTTAAGGTAGTGTGGCACAACCTTCTCCCAGCATGGGAACAGGAAGCAGCGAGAGGGGGCCCCCCTGGAGGCAAGAGTCTAGCGGCCCGTGGGACATGGGCTCCCTCCTCTTGGGGTCTGGAAAGGGGAGCTTCAGGCCCCCAAAGGTAAGGCTGGACTCTTGACTCCGTGGCCTGGTTCAGTAAGTCTCACTTTGTTTTGTAGTCACCGTCTGTACTGGGGACATCTCCTCCTTCTGCCCATCCTGTCTCACTTGTCCCCGCTTCTCACCTGCCTCAGGTATCTAACGGCTGTGTGAGCAAGATCCTAGGGCGTTACTACCGCACAGGTGTCTTGGAACCCAAGGGTATTGGGGGGAGCAAGCCACGTCTGGCTACACCCCGTGTGGTGGCTCGAATCGCCCAGCTGAAGGGTGAGTGTCCGGCTCTCTTTGCCTGGGAGATCCAGCGCCAGCTCTGTGCTGAAGGGCTTTGCACCCAGGAAAAGACTCCTAGTGTAAGTACCCTCCCTGCCCACACTGGGGCTGGCAAGCAGGCTGTCTGAGGAGAATGAGAGCCCTCCTTGCTGGGCAACATGGGCATCCCAGGCTGGGGGGTGGGGTACCTGGGCTCTTCTGACCCACAAGTTTCTCTTCTGAAGAGTGGTGGTGTTGAAGAAAGAGAAGAAGAAAGCATGGGGGAGAGAAGAGGCTGTCTCTGGGGGACAGTGTGTGGTTGGAGACAGAGGGGGGGGATTCCTCAGGGTGCAATCCCAGGTCTGCACACCGTCTCCAACTCAACGCTTGACACCCCCAGGTCTCCTCCATCAACCGAGTCCTGCGGGCGCTACAGGAGGACCAGGGACTGCCCCGGGCACAGCTCCAGTCACCAGGTGGGTCTTGGAGTTGCCCCCAGAGATCATCAGAGCCAAATCCTGAACGTTTTATGGTTCTCAAAGCCCTTTCTCATTCTCTCTTGGACCACCCTCATAACAGCCCAATAAGGAGGGCCAGGCAGGGAGTCATTCTCTCCTGGGAGAAGAAAACTGAGCTTCAGAGAAGTGATGTGACTTACCCAAGGTCACCAGCGAGTTGATGGCAAGTCCTGGAACAGAACCCAGGTCCCCTGGGCTCACAGGATCTGCTAAAGAAGAGGCAGGACTGGGTCTTTCATACTGTCCTTTGCACCATGCATGGTTTCTTAGAGCACCTTTCATGTTCTTTGGATCACACACACCTGGACTGACCCTGCTGCCGCTTCCCCCCAAACACTAAGCACATATCCTACCACGGTATTGAGCACACTATGCACCACATACCCCCGCAGTGACTCCCAAGTGACTGTGTCTGTCCCACCAGCTCGGCTCTGCTCTTACACCCATGCTGTCCCCTGGCCACAACCCCAGGGACTTGGGGACCCCATCTGACCAGGGAAATCACCATCACAAGCCACCACAGGCCATTGTCTTTCTTTGCAGCTGTTTTGGCTCCAGTTCGCCCTATTCCCTATAGTGGTTCTGAGGCTCCCCGGGGTCCCCACCCAGGAACCGGCCACCGGAATCGGACTATCTTCTCCCCAGGCCAAGCTGAGGCCCTGGAGAAAGGTGCTGGCCTGGGGCAGACGGTGGGTCAGAGCATCCTTGGTGTGACATGGAGGCAGTGGCCTGAAGCCTGTGGGCAAAGGCTGAGAGGTGCAGGCTGTAGGTGGCCCTGCCTTGAGGAGGAGGGTAGTTTAGGTGGGAAGTGTGGCCTAAGCGGAAGCCCATACCTTGGTCCTCTTCCCT
>CAUYQG010301140.1:0-13389 GCA_963574415.1 Tarsius wallacei | reverse complement strand
CCCAGGCTGGAGTGCAGTGTATGATCATGGCTTATCACATGCCCAACCTTCTGGGCTCAAACAATCCTTCTGCCACAGCCTCCCAAGTAGCTAGGACTATAGCTGTGCCACCAGCTAATTTTTTTATATTTTTTAAATTTTCAGTAGAGACCAGATCTTGCTATGTTGCCGAGCCTGGTCTCAAACTCTGAGGCTCAAGCAATCCTCCTGCCTTGGCCTCCTAAAGTGCTGGGATTACAGGCATGAGTCACCATACCTGGCTTCTAAAAACGTATAACTGGAATGGGTCTTGACCAAGGTTAGTTGTCTGCATACCACTATACCTTTTCCCAGTTTATTGTTTTTTTTCACGTGGTTGGGACACACCAAAAAACCAGATGTAGTGATAGTCTGTTTGATTTTTAAAAGTAGAATCATTTTTTTTCTTCAAGTTTTTTCATAGCGAAGACTACTTTGTTGAAGAGTTGACAAACTATAGCTCATGAGCCTAATCCTGGCACTGCCTATTTTTGTAAGTAAAGTTGTGTTGGAACATAGCCATGCCCTTTCATTTTTGTATTGTCTGTGGCTGTTTAGGGGCTACAACAACAGATTTGAGTAGTTGCAATAAAGACCATGCAGACCAAAAGTCTAAAATATAACTATCTTGTTTCTTGCAGAGAAAATTTGCCAATCCTTGTTGTAGTTTTTCAGAAATACTTCTGTTCAGGAAAAATAAAACCTATCTTGTCTCAAGGGATATCTGTGAGATATCCCAAAACTTGGAAAATATAAGTCCTCTAAGAGTTAAATGACAAATCAAATAGATATTTTTAAAAAGGAAGTGGGTATGGTCCTGCTAAAATGACAGATGGCTGCCATTTATGAAGGTCTTGACTAATCCCAATCACTGTCTTAACATATCTGAGGAAGGATTCTCTTTTCCAGAATGAACAACAGGTCCTTATGAATGGAGCATGGACTAGGATGTGTCACAGAGGTGAATGTTGGTAGTATCTGTCATATGGTTAGGAATGCATTAAGTACAAGGGACAAAGACCTGACTAAACAGCCCAGAGTTTATTAACCAGGGTTAAACAGCCTGGGTTTAACCAGGGTTAAACAGTTTAACCAGGGTTAAAGAGCCCAGAGTTTATTTTATTAATCTAACATGAAATTAAAAGTAGGCAGTTACTGGCATTATTTCAGCTACTTAACAGTAGCAAAGTTGATGTCCCTGTGCATTCATTGGCCTTTTGCTTGGGTTACTACTGCAGCCCAACCATCATAGTGCCATTCAAGAGAGAAAGAAGGGCTGGGAGCTAAGAGAAGGTATCTTTGTTTATTATATAATTATAGCTTTTCCAGAAATTGTCCTAATAGGCTTTACTTTAGCTCTTATTGACCAGAATTAATCACATGGTCACTTAGCTGCAAGGGATGCTCAGAAAGCTAGGCATAGGAATGCTTGCTACCAATGGCTTAGACTAGTATTCCATAAACTTCCCTGATGATGATTTGAGTTACCTGGGGACTTGTTAAATATATGGATTACCAGGGCTCATCTCTGGAAACTGATTTGCTGGATCTGGGGTAGCAGCCAATGTTATGTCTAAACTTTATTTCTTTTTTGTTTTTTTAAAACAAGGGCCCCAGGCAATTTTATTGTCAGCAAGGTTTGAGAACATAGACTAGTCATGACCTGCCTAGGGTTGGACCCACTGCCACCCAGCACAAAACTGTGTTTTCTTAAAAAACAGTGGGGATAATGGATATTGAATAGGCAACTAACAGTATCTGTCATACCATGTAAACACAGTCCAGACCAGTAGAAATGTCTATCCTTTTTTTTTTTTTTGAGTTAGAGTCTCACTCTGTTGCCCAGACTGGAGTGCAGTGGCACGCTCCCAGCCACCGCAGCCTCAACCTGCTGGGCTCCAGCGATCCTTCCGCCTCAGCCTTCCAAGTAGCCAGAACTACAGGTGTGTGCTACCACGCCAGGCTAATTTTTGATTTGTTGTAGAGACAAGATCTTGCCAAGTTGCCCAGGTGGGTCTCGAACCCGCAGGCTTAGGCAATCCACTTGCCTAGGCCTCCCAAAGTGCTGGCATTACAGGCTGAGCCACCGAGCCCGGCCATGTCTATCCTTTTGACAGGACATAGAATCCTTAGAACCTGACCCTTTTCAGCATTCAAATTGTATAACCTCCCATCTTTCTGTGTTTCTGTGCTCACTGAGAAAACACTGATGGATTTGGCCTTGGCAGAATTTGGCATGAGGGAGAGAAGGTGGAGCCGGCTACATGGTTCCTGAAGAAGTTTTTAAAAATTATAAAATAATTCATATAGTATCAATTTCACCTTTTTAAGTGTACAATTCAGTAGGTTTCAGTATATTCACAATGTTGTGCAATCATCACAATTATTCTAATTTTAGAACATTTCCTTTATAATAAAAATAAATCCTGTGCCCATTATCAGTCACCCACTTTCCCTGCCCCTGGCAACCACAAATCTACTCTCTGTCTCTATGGGATTTGGTTATTGTACACATTTTGTATCAATGGAGTCATACACTATTAGAAAGTTTTCTTTCTCATAGTCAATGAATACTGTTTCTGTGAGCTTCAGTCTTGGGTGAGTTTGGTCATCCTGAGACTCCCTGAGTCTAGTCAGTTTTTAGTAGGGGCTTGCTCAAATCTCTGCACCTTGGAGGATGGATCAGACTGAAGCCCAGGTGAGCACATGAAGGTTACTGTGTTCTTTGAAAGCCCCTGCAACCTGCTATTTGCCTGCCTGGGCCTCACAATGCCCTTCTCTCTTCCACTCATGGTGGTAATGTTGGTAGTAATAATGCCTGTTTCATGAACCCTTGCTTTTTGCTGGCATCATTGCATTTCATTTTCACAGCATTCCTGTGAGGTATACTATTATCTCCATCTTATTAAGGAAGGAAATTGTAGTTACAATCTGCCATAGGAGCCAGGATTTGAGATTAGATATGTGTGAATTCATTCCTGGATTAAGTGAATTATTTTTTCCTTTTTCTTTTTTGAAATTTTTATTTTTTTATTTGTTAAATTTTATTTTATTTTAAAAATGTGAGGTACTCATCAGGATTAGGTACATAAGTAGTGTAAATGCAGGTGAAGCCTCCCACTGGTCCTCACTTTCCCTTAGTGATGTTATATGCCCCTCCCTCATGGGTCCTGAACATTTGTCACAATACTACAAGAGAGGTATTGGCAGTAGTGGGTCAATGAGTATTTCTTATCTATGTTCTGTACATTTCAGACCCTGTGCCAGTCTCTGAGGATAAAGTGGTAAATGGCATATAGGTCCCAATCCTCTTGGAATAGGACATACAAGCAAAAAACAAAAAAATGATTATATTTATTTCAAATACTCCTGAAAAGTGAAAGTGAAGGGGCCTATGTGAGGGTATATTGTGGGAATCTAACTGAATCTAGAAGAGGAGGAAAATATTCCAGAATTATGTTTAAACTAAAAACTGGTATCTTAGGAGGAGAAGCCATGTGAAGGAAAAGAAAAAAAAAAAGCATCCCAGAATTTCAAGCTTTATTCCAGAGGCAATGGGAAAGCACTGATGAGTTTTAAGCAGCACAGTGTCATGATAAGACTTAGTATTAGAAGCTGATTACTCAGGAAAATGAATTGGAAGGGAGTAAGGTCTGGAGAAACAAAGCCAGGAAGTAGACTGCCACAGTTGTCAAAGTGAGAATGATTTTGGCTTGGACTGGAATAGTAAGAGTGGATTATTGGAGCAATATTTAAGGATGCAGAAGTGGAACAGTTTGATGATTGACTGGATATGAAGGTGAGGCAGTGGAAGATGTCAACAGTGGTTCCCAGGTTCCTAATATGGGCAATTGTGGCCATGGATCTTCATTTGTCTTGGTACAGTACTCTGGAGAAGAAACAGGATTGTGGGTGTATATTTTTTTGCTTTCTCTTTCAGTCTTTAAAAAAATGAACATGTTTTAAAGATTTGATTTAACTCATGAGACAGCAGGCGAATGTTTAAAACAGCTCGAAGGAGAATCTAAAATACCAACTAGGAATATTGAACTGAATATGTAACTAGAGGTAAATCTGATTTTATTACAGTTTAAGAGGGGGCAGTTGGACCTCTGCTGTACTAGACATTGAGCATGTCCCTCAGTGATGCACAACTTACAGAGAGATGGAAATGAGCTTCCAGGCTATGAAAGTCTAGAATCAGAGAACCTGGAGCGCTATCCTGAAAACAAGACAATGTTTCCATTGAAACTCATTTTTTTTCTAGAATGTTAAAGTCAAGTAGAAAGTTAGAGTTACCTCAGAAAGAGCATATAGTTATTAAGGTGACCAGATTCCTGTCACAGACATTTCTAGGCCAAGGCCTGATCAGGGCTCAGTGGACACTGATAACATCACAAAGTCTAGGATGTCACAAAGGCTCCCTGACAAACGAGGGACTGGAGCACAGGGATACAGTGGATTGGATTAACCACACATAACTTGAGAGACTCACACCAGTGGGAAAATCAGTCAGGGTGACTGAGGCAATACACACCAAGACGATGTGAGGGCAAACATGAGCCTTAGGAAGGAGATTCTTTACTGCTCCATAATATCCTAGCTGCAGTTCCCTGTTAACTGTATGTACCACTACCTGCAAAGGGATTACTATGCCCAGGACCTTAGCTTGTCCACTACTGTTTTCCTTGCTGGTGTTCTTGAATATCTGATGGCCAACATCCTGGAGATAGCAGGCAAAGAGGCCCAAAAAAATACAGGGTGTCCATCACCCCAGAACAAGTGGAGAGGGCAGTAGACAGTAACTAGCAGCTGAGCTGCCTTTTTGAGGATGACAGCAAATTTCAGGTTGATGAGGTGCACCAGCCCAGTAAGAAGGAGTGGTGCCTGCGTTTCAGAGGACATCATCAACAGCCCCATCCAGCTGCCAGAATTCCCATAGATGAGAGACCCTGGTCTGCCACCATCAACGCATGCTATTAAAATATTTAATCCCTGACAGTGCTCCTGACTCCTCTCAATTTCTGTGACTTTGGGTTGGAAGTATCTGTGAGACAGTCAGGAGGAGCTATCCCATAAAGGGCTGGAGGCGTAGAAGGTGTGGTCACTGGAGCGTTTGAATCAGAGATTTCAAAGGGGCAATTTCCAGTGGTGACAGTGTGGGCAGTGGCCCTGGTGGGAGGAGCTGGCCACTGCCAGGGAAAGAAGCTTCCTCATTGACTCTGAGCAGGAAGGCCTCGTGAGGCCAGGGAGTTGGTTGGGGGCCTCTTATGCATGTTGAATTTCCAGTGTGATGCTGGAAATTAATGTGGAACTGAAGACCCTGACTGAAGTGCAAAAGGCTTGATTCATGATGGGGAAGGTCTACAGTCAAAGGGTGTTGGCAACAGGGGTGGGTGGAGAGGGAGCTCACTGGCTGCCATGAACTTCATGGGACAGGGACTTTACATGTAGATGGAGGAGTGATGGGAAAACCATTAGGAAAAATACAAAAAAGGAATTATGGTCGGGTTGATTTCATTTCTTATTTCTTTATACTCTGCCTCATTCCAAAAGAGGACTTGAGACAAGGATTAGTAGCTAGTGCTGTGACACTTTGTGTGTAATATACCTTTCTGTCCTCTTGTGGGCACTGATAAATTAAGTAGTTAATATAATAGTAAAGCCGTCTGGCCTCAGAAATGCAATTCAAGCAGTTGTTAATGATTGCTCAGTATTACTAAACTTATTTATGAAGGTATTTCATTATAAACATAATTATCAATCACATTCTCAGGTGAACCATCTAACCTGTCTATGATAGTGTATTGCATAGAACAACATAGAGCTATCAGGAGCTGAGTACATGTCTCTTTGCCATGAGTGTCCACATTTAAAGTTTTCATTGTTCAACAGAATCAGAGAGCCTTGGCTCAAAATCCCAGTTAACTACATTCTGGCCAGCTGAGTCTTGGACACTCATCTACATTCCCATATCACTTAATGATGGGGATACATTCTGAGAAATATATTGTTAGGCCATTTCATCATTGTGTGAACATCCTACAGAGTGGTTAAACAAAGCTAGATGGTATAGCCTACTATATACCTCGGCTATATGGTGTAGCTTATTGCTTCTAGGCTACAAACATGTATAGCATGTTACTGTATTGAATACTGAAGGCAATTATAACACAAGGGTAAGCATTTGTGTCTAAACATCGAAGAGATATAGTAAAATATGGTATTATAATCTTATGAGTCCACCATCATAAATGTGGTCCTTTGATCAAAACATTGTTAGGTGACACATGATTATATTTCTTCCTAGGAGATTTCCTTATGTGTAAAATGAAGGTAATAAGAATTCCTTCATCTTTGGTGTTTACAAGGATTAAGTCCACTAGTACCTGTAAACTGCTGCTTCACACAGTGCACAGGGTAGTCCTAAATAAGCAGCAGCATCTCTCTCCTTCCCTACACCAGATGCACAGGTGTACTTCCCCAAGGTGAAGGTGCAGCTGGTCCTGGTTCTCAGGTGACTGCTGGGTGCTTGAGCCACTGGCTGTGGGAATCACAGCCTGCTGAACCTTGTAGAGAGGTAGGAGAGTGCCAGGCAGAGGAAGAAGACAGGCAGAGAGATGGCCAGGCAGTCCTCGCTCTGGTTTCCTCTCTGCTCCACCTGCCTGGTGACTCATTCTCTCTCTGCCTCTGTCCAAGCAAAAGGACCCTTGACCTTTATCTATTTCATAGGCATATCCTGAGAATGAAGGAAATAGTGTCATGGTTGTGCTAAAAGCTTTTTAGAAGTTGTGTTTGTCTAAATTCAAGAAGCCTTTGTTGCCACATCATTCCCATTGAACCTCATATTTACAGATACCTCATCATCAAGATGCCTACCCCACCCATGTGTGAAGCACTCCCAGCCCTAGCCAAGGTCTTCTTCTTCTGCGCATTTGAGCAGCAGAGAGGCCTTTCCCCAGCAACTGCAGGTGGAGAGTTGCCTTCAGCTGATCACATGATGGTGACATCATCCCCTCCCCTCCCTGAGATGAAGCATCTTTGTGTCTAGGTTTTCTCATAGTTTAGTGACTATTGGTCAAAACTGAGATCCTGTAAGATGGGTGATGGCAGGGAATTGATCACTACCCTCAAATCTTGGCAAGTTCGTTAAATGGCTGTCTGATGTTTAAAACTTTATTTTGCTTATGGCTGTGGCTTATTGTAGCACTAAACATAATTTCCTGTATATTTCACTGGAATGCACATCTGAGGAATACATTCAAGGCAGGAGAAGGTGTAGTAGGTGGGTAAACTATGGTGGGTTAGCACTTCTGTGTGGTCAGGTGGTCACCTTACAGTCCATACAGTGGTCAATACTAAGGTTACTATGACCTTGTAAGAGCCTAGGAGTCCTGGGCTCTTTCAGACTCTCAGTTTGGTATCTGAGGTGGAACATAGAGGTTGACCTTGAATGACCCCCTTGACAAACTCTGTGAAGAGTCAAGGGGCGTGGGAGGGTCAGCAGGAGACACTTCTATCCCTTTAAGAATTGTGCTCAGCTGTGCTTGTGTCACAGAAAACATGGGCGCTACCAGCAGCACAGTATCAGGTAAATTCAGCACCCTGCCAAATCCCCCTTCCACGTATGCAAGGAATCCTACATTCAGGGGAGGAAGGGAGGCAGAGAGAGAGTCACTGCCCCTGGGAAGGCATGAGCCCATCCACGTTTAGGCCTTTTGTGCATTGTGAAAAGGTAGAAGGGAGCATGTTGAGGAACGATTCCCTCTAGCTTGGGCCTGGTGGAGAGGATAGCACGGGTGGTCAGTATCTTATTAGGAGTGGGAAAGCTAAAACCTGAGTGAGCAAAGACAGAGACTAAGGAGGCTGTGGCTGCCAACCAGGCCTGTGATCATCAGTAATGTCAGGGCAGGGCAGAGTCACTGGCAGAAAACATAATGAGTGAGAAGAGACAAGCCCAGGAGTGAAGCCTGCAAGGAATTTGGAGAGTAAAGTCAGCTTGGTGTTGGCATGAACTCAATGCCTGGTTACCAGGCTGGCTCTCTTGAGAAATCAAAATGGGGGTACACGTGATTACTGTCATAGGAAGGACTAGCTGCTTCTCCACGAAGACTGGGCCTCTGTTTTGCCACAGTCCTCACTCCTCCATATGAAGTCCCATGTCTGACCCACTTCATTAGTTTATAGTAATTGGCCACTCTAGATACTTGAGTTTGTTACTCTCACTATAAATTAATTCTCGGTCCGTGGTGTTCAGAAGAGTCAATCTTATTTAATGAAGTAGCATAATGTGTGGTGCTTCTCAAAATATCTTTTATGTAGAGCCAGTATTAGCAAATTTTCTTGTTTTTCTTGTTCTAACTCATTGTGAAAAGATGTGGTTGTATTAGTAGTTGGCCACTCACATTTGACTTATCACTGGAGTTTAGCTCCTGGACTGGTATGTACCCTGTTCAACAAGATTATTGATGCTTGTTCAACAAATGAGCCTACTCCTTTATATGTTGTGGCCAAACCAGATGTTATAAATGTTTCTTTTTCTTTTATTTTTTTTTGAGTTGGAGTCTCACTCTGTCACCCAGACTGGAGTGCAGTGGCCACTCTTGGCCACTGCAGCCTCGACCTGCTGGGCTCCAGAGATCCTTCCACCTCAGCCTTCCAAGTAGCTGGAACTACAGGCATGCGCTACCATGCCCGGCTAATTTTTGATTTATTGTAGAGATGAGGTCTCGCCAAGTTGCCCAGGTGGGTCTCGAACCTGCGGGCTCAGGCAATCCACTCACCTCAGCCTCCCAAAGCGCTGGGATTACAGGCTGAGCCACCGAGCCTGGCTCAGATGTTATAAATGTTTCTAAATGCCAACTCTCAATTTTCATACTTGTAGCTGACGAGTAACAAATAGTTCATCAACCAGTACCAGTCCTTAAAGCGCAGTTTGAGTGGATTGGGATAATGAATTTATTTTATTTGTTTATGGATATGACTTTAAATCTAATGAAAGGCAGTAAACAAAACCTGTATTTGGTATTGTTTCTCCTTCAGAGTCTTCATGAAAACAAATTTTTTCTTCTTATATATAGGACTTTAGAATAACATTGATGAAAATGTTGCTTAACTACTTCTGTTAAAGCAAAAGCTATTAAGGAAACCAGTTAGTCATGGGGGCATGTTAGATTCCATAGTTGTGAGAATTTTCAGTTCTGAAATGTAGGTTGAATCAACATTTGAATACCTAACCCTGAATTGTACCCCACATCTTTATAATTAAAAAAAAAAAAAGAATTCACCAACTCAACTGCAGGGGGAAGTCTTCACGACAGGGAGAGGCAAAATAGTGAAGGAAAGGCAGGAGAACCTGGTTTTGGTCTCCCACAGTGTAGTTTACTTGCAGGTCCATCAGCTTCTATGACTATAAAATGAAGAAGATGGAAAAGTTATTTTAAAGGTCTGCTCAAAGTGTACAATGACCAGACTATAATCTTTGAGAATTTTTTTGAGGGTCACCATTTTATAACTGAGGGCACTGAGGCCCAGTGATGGTAGTCAATTCTCACAAGGTCACATGGCAAGTGGGCAGCACAGTGGAACGACAGCTTGGCCCTCCTTACCTGTTGTTGAGGCTCTTTCTGTCTTCCTATCCTGAAACAAAGGTCTCAAAAGAGAAAATGTTTAATGTTCTCCTCTGGGAAAATGAAGCTAAGTCTTCAATACAGAGGTGTTGAGGTCCCTTGAATTTCTAGAAAAGCACTCAGAAGAACTTGTGAGCTCTCTTAATAGTGAGGCTTGACAACAACATTCTCACTCAACAATTCACTCTCAAGAACTTTCACTTGTGTTTTATATGGAGAAAGATCAGACAATTTGGGAGAAAAGGATATATTTCATAGTACAGGCCTTTGTACTTTGCAAGCCCAGGTCTTGTTCTACTGGACATCGTGTTAAGCTATGTCATGAACACAAATACTTCCCAGTTAAGGTGTTCTGGAATGTCTGACTCTCTCCACTGGCATCATCCTAAATGTGGTTATGTAATGAATTGAGAAACCTGTGCCAAGAGCCTATTCTTTGAAGAACTTGAGGTACTGACCTTTTCATGGGGTTCTGCGCTGTCCTTTTTTGTTGAAGACAAAATATTCACCATGTTGCTGATTGTACAGCCTTTGGGGAACTATCAGTGTAATTTAAAATCTATATGGAGATAACAGAGACTTAAAATGTTTGTGACTCACTTATAACTTGTGATAACATTCACAAGTAAAAAGTCCAGTGGGGGGAGTCGTCGCTGTTGCCATTCCTGAGCCTGTGGCTAGGCTCTGCGGGACCAGGACTTAAAGGTAGCCACAGTGGCTGAAAATGGTGATAATGAAAAAATGGCTGCTCTGGAGGCCAAAATCTGTCATCAAATTGAGTATTATTTTGGAGACTTCAATTTGCCACAGAACAAATTTTTAAAGGAACAGATAAAACTGGATGAAGGCTGGGTACCTTTGGAGATAATGATAAAATTTAACAGGTTAAACCATCTAACAACAGACTTTAATGTAATTGTGGAAGCATTGAGCAAATCTAAGGCAGAACTCATGGAAATCAGTGAAGATAAAACTAAAATCAGACGGTCTCCAAGCAAGCCCCTTCCTGAAGTGACAGATGAGTATAAAAACAATGTCAAAAACAGATCTGTTTATATTAAAGGCTTCCCAACTGATGCAACTCTTGATGACATAAAAGAATGGTTAGAAGATAAAGGTCAAGTACTAAATATTCAGATGAGAAGAACATTGCATAAAGCATTTAAGGGATCAATATTTGCTGTGTTTGATAGCAATGAATCTGCTAAGAAGTTTGTAGAGACCCCTGGCCAGAAGTACAAAGACACAGACCTGCTAATACTTTTCAAGGAAGATTACTTTGCAAAAAAAAAAATGAAGAAATAAAACAAAATAAAGTAGAAGCTAAGTTAAGAGCTAAACAAGAGCAAGAAGAAAAAACAAAAGTTAGAAGAAGATGCTGAAATGAAATCTCTAGAAGAAAAGATTGGATGCTTGCTGACATTTTCGGGTGACTTAGATGATCAGACTTGTAGAGAAGATTTGCATATCCTTTTCTCAAATCATGGTGAAATAAAATGGATAGACTTTGTCAGAGGAGCAAAAGAGGGGATAATTCTATTTAAAGGAAAAGCCAAGGATGCATTGAGTAAAGCCAAAGATGCAAATGATGGTAACCTACAATTACAGAACAAAGAAGTGACTTGGGAAGTACTAGAAGGAGAGGTGGAAAAAGAAGCATTGAAAAAAATCATGGAAGACCAACAAGAATCCCTAAACAAATGAAAGTCAAAAGGTCGCAGATTTAAAGGAAAGGGGAAGGGTAATAAAGTTGCCTGGATCAGCTAAAGGAAAAGTACAGTTTCAGGGCAAGAAAACTAAATTTGATAGTGATGATGAACGTGATGAAAATGGTGCAACGAGATCAGTGAAAAGGGCAAGAGAAGAAATAGACAAAGAAGAACCTGCATCAAAACAACGGAAAACAGAAAATGGTGCCAGAGACCAGTAGTTTAGCAAATGCTTTTTTATTAATTTTCATTAGGTTTTAAGCTGCTTTTGTTTTTGGAGGCCTTTAAAATGAAAACCGAATTAGGTCCACTTCAATGTCCACCTGTAAGAAAGGTAAAGTTTTTTTGTTGTTTAACTTGTCTTTTTTTGTTATCCAAATGATTTTTTGGAATGTGTAGTTCTGTTTGGTTATTTCAAATGATTCAAATATCAGAAGGAAGAATCTTCCACTAAATTGCCTTTGTAACATGAAAATGCATTAGTATAAACTAATAAAATATATACTATATAAAAAAAGCAAAAAAAAAAAGTCTAGTGGGAGTACATGACAAACATAATACAACTGAAGAGGAATTTTTTTGTTGACATACAAAATAAAATAATAAAGCCAATATTTAAAAAAGAATTTTGGACAAAATATTTGCAAACATAATAATTAAGCTTAATTTTTTTTCTTTATTTTTTTGAGCTGGATTCTCACTCTTATCACCCATGCTGGAGTGCAGCGGCATGCTCATGGCTACCACAGCCTCGACCTGCTGGGCTTAGGCGATCCTTCCGCCTTAGCCTTCCAAGTAACTGGCACTACAGACGCTCGCCACTATGCCTGGCTAGTTTTTGTGATTTATTGTAGAGACGAGGTCTCACCAAGTTGCCCAGGTTGGGCTCAGGCAATTCTCTCGCCTGAGCCTCCCAAAGTGCTGGGATTACAGGCTGAGCCACCGTGCCCAGCCAAGCTTATTTTCAAAGAAGTCTAGGGTATATTCTAGACATCTATATTTTGATAAACCTCTATAGAAAAGTTTGATGCGCATTCTCAATTGAAAAGTACTGGTGGAAGATGCTAGATAAAATTTAAAAAGGAAGGTGGTGACCACATGTTTTTAGAAATTTACTGAAATGATAACTGATATCACTATAATTTTGCTACCTAATATCATGAGAGAAAACATCAGCAGGACGCTGATACTTAGAAACATATAGAAAGTGAGGGCACTAACAGATCTCTAGGAACTTCCCATACGACCTAGAACTTTTGAAGCATTGACATTAAAAAAATTTTTTCTATTCAAATTTAATCTAGGGAAGGCTGAACAACTCTTTTAATTTCATTTTTTCCCACGCAACTCATCAATACTAACAGCGAACAAAGCAAATTTTATCTAACATCTCTCTTTTTATAAGTTGAAATAAGTTTTTTTTTATTTTCTAGAAACTCTCTGAGAAATCTCAAAGACAAACCTAAATGTAAAATATTTTAAAGTTTTATTTCATTTTTAATTTTTGATTTGATTTTGAAAGGCAAAATTGAAAAGTTGCCAGGAAATTTGAGAATTAAGATAAATCATAAGTGTCTGAGTATATGAATGGTTGTAGCTTGGCTACCAATTAACATGACAGTACAATCTTTACATAAACATACAAATGTTTTTAATATGTTCATAAATGCAGAATTTATGTTATTTCTTTTATTTTAAAGAGAGTAACCAAAGGCATAGTAAAGTCAGGGGAAAAAAGGGTTATTGTGGTAAGGTATAGATTCTCTGCTATTTGGGTAGGAATACATAGGTGATGTGGCCAGGCTCGGTGGCTCAGCCTGTAATCCCATGCTTTGGGAGGCTGAGGTGAGTGGACTGCAAGAGCCTGCGGGTTCAAGACCCGCCTGGGCAACTTGGCGAGACCTCATCTCTACAATAAATAAAAAAATTAGCCGGGCGTGGTAGCGCGTGCCTGTAGTTCCAGCTACTTGGAAGGCTGAGGCGGAAGGATCGCCGGAGCCCAGCAGGTCGAGGCTGCGGTGGCCGGGAGCGGC
>CAUYQG010301134.1:0-14125 GCA_963574415.1 Tarsius wallacei | reverse complement strand
TCGAACTACACCATGCCCACCCTCCTGGTGTGTGGCCCCCTCAGTGTGTCACCCAGAACTGTGCCTGCTGGCATGGTATGATAGCAGATGCTCCAGGAAAGGGCCTCCTCCATTCCTCTTCCATATCTGTCAAGTTTTTTTTTTTTTTTTTTGAGTTGGAGTCTCACTCTGTCGCCCAGACTGGAGTGCAGTGGCCGCTCCCGGCCACCGCAGCCTCGACCTGCTGGGCTCCGGCGATCCTTCCGCCTCAGCCTTCCAAGTAGGCGGAATTACAGGCGCGCGCTACCACGCCCGGCTAATTTTTTTTGATTTATTGTAGAGATGAGGTTTCGCCTGCCCAGGCGGGTCTCGAACCCGCGGACTCAGGCAATCCACTCACCTCAGCCTCCCAAGGCGTGGGATTATAGGCTGGGCCACCGAGCCCAGCTGATGGTCCTTCTTAATTAGTGGGCACCGTACACCGAGGAGTTGCGAATGCAGCTCTTCCAGGCGGGCGACATGTTACATGAGGCCTCTGGCTTCTCCCCATGGTGCTTTGCTCTATTTCTGCCCTCTAGGCGTTTGTCTCTGAAGCTGTGTAGGTTTTCCTGTGCTTTATAATTGAAACTCAGGGAGTGGATGACTATGCTTTATAGAGATTAAGGGACAGGAGACAGAGGTGCCCAGTGGGCAGGCCCCTTGCTGGAGGTCACACAGCTAATGACTGTTAGAGTCAGAATTCAGACCCATCAATTACCTCATTAATTCATGTAACCAACATTTATCCAAGTCCAGTTTTGTGCCACCACTTGGAAGGCTCTGAATTCCACAAAATCCAGCATCATCTAAGGGCACTGAGCGAGCCGACTTAACGTCTGCACATGGGGCATCGCCTGCTGGCCTCAGGGTTGGCTTCCAGAACATAAGTTTGCTTTCATTCTCATAGCAATGTGGGGAGAAGACGCTGGTATCCTTGTGTTACTGAGGAGGACACTGCAGCTCCCAGGGGTGGCCAGCAAGGGAAGCATTGAGGTGGGGTCCAGCCCTGGGCCACTGGACTCCATATCTAGTGCTCTGTCCAAGAGGCTAGGGATGGGGTCAGCTGTTAGGGATGGGGTGAATCATGTGTCTGTGGATGGTGTCTTTGAATAAGAAGGTCCTGGGGCTGGGATTACCGGAGGAGAAGGGTAGGGACAACCTCTCTCTCCTTCCCCTGTCACCTACTCCTCTGGGCTGTCACGGAGGATTGTGGACTCTGCCCCAGAAACACCCTCCCCTGAACCTTTTCAGGTTAGGATGTGGGCCCTGATGCTTAGTAGGGGTGACTTGTGATATACCCTCAACCTCACTAAGTCCCTGATTTGTCACTGCAGATGCCCAAACTTCTCTCCTTTGGTGGCTGGCATGCTCTGATGAGGAGCCCATGGGAGTTGCCCAGTGTAGGACTGGGCACATCATGGGAGCCCTGTGGTCTTGCTTTCCTCCTCTTTGTGTCATGGTCACCAAGTTCCATTATTCCATTTCCTGCCTCCTGGAGGAATCTGTCCCCTTCTCTCCAGCCCAGGTGTTGGTTGGGTTCGGGCCACCATCATCACCTGGTCCCCCTGCCTCCATCTCTCTCCCTACTGCTGGATTGCTCTAGAAGAAAACCACTCACGACTTCTGCTGCAAGGAACACAATACAACAGAAGTTAACAGAACAAACACGCATCTTCCCCCTTCAAACTTCAACCTTCCATGGTTCCCAGTTGTCTTCAGCATAGTATCTAGTTCTTAGGCATGGCATCTGATGCCCTCCTGAGATCATATCAACCACTGCTTCAGCCTTGTTTCCTGCTGTTCCCCCAAAGTGCCCTCCACTCTGGTCGCATGGGAATCTTCCCTCATCTCCATCTGGGTTGGAAAGGACCATCCTGACTGAGGCAGCAGGATGAGGGAGGCAAGGTCAGAAGATCAAGTGAATCAGGAAAAACCTAGGAAAGACCTTCCTCGCTTTCCTCCCTCCAAGGCCCAGGGCGTTCCATCGTCCTGGTAGGGGTTCAGGTTGGCTCCTGCCCCTGTCATGGGGGTCTCCTCAATCCTGCTGCAAGACTCACCCTCTTGTTCCTCAGCTTGGCAACTCTCCCTTCCTCCAAATCCTTACTTTCCCTGCTGGGGTCACTGCTAATTCATGCTGGCCTCCCATGCTCCCAGCGTCTTCCATGCTAAAGTGCCTTAAAAAGAAATTCACACCCTGGAATAATTCCTGTTTTCTACAAAGCAGGGAAATGTTAATTGTGGTCAATATCTTCTTGTCTGTCTCCTTTGGAAACTCTGTCTCTGAGCTCTGTGATAAAGGAATTAGTCTCTGATTAAAGGAAGGAACACCATTGTGAGACTGTGTTTCTCTGCTCTCAAAGATTACAGGCAGTAAGGGAGGATAGGAGGAAAAAGAAAGAAATAGACAAAAGAAAAAAAGAAACGAGAAAACAGCTTGTCATTGTTTATGCTGGGGCTGGAGGCACAGGGCTTGGCAGGCATATGACCAGACCCTGGCGATCCACAGGGTGGGTGCAGTGATGGCCAGGGGTGAATCCAATAAAACTTGCAGAACCAGAGGTTGGATTTGTGCCTCTGATACCTGCACACATTGTACTCTCCATGCAGCTCGACTCTGGCAAACACACACAAGTGTGTTAGAAGAACAAGATTGAGTGTGCTGCAGAGTGTCCCAGGGACAGATCTCAGGGGGCGGGTGCGGCCAGCTTCTGCGCCAACAGCCCTGGGCCCAGCCACTGTTGCATCCCCCATTACAGGCTCTGGTGACTCCAAGGCTGGAGAGGCAATTGGGGCCAAAATGGGCCAGGTTTGCTTCCTGAGTGAGCCCTGACTCTGGGCTGCAGGGAGCTCTTGGTAGGAGCGTTGAGGGGACATGTGCACCTGCTGGGCGGCTGCCTTCGCTGCAGATCTCACTGGCCTGTGCATGGAGATCCCGCAGGGCACAGGAAAAGCTGGATCTCCATGGCCCTGCAACCTTCCTGCACCCAAAGGAACAGCTGGCCCTTGCAAAGACCCCAGCTGAGAGTCTCTGGGGGATCTCATGTGGGTTCACAAGCCACCCAGGAGCTGCTGTCACCAGGTGCAGGCTATGCTTTTCTCCCCCACCATCTCTGATCTCTGCTCAGGAAGCCTCTGCCTGGAGGGGCCCTACCGGTGGAGCCCCAGTGGGGATGCGGATGCCAGTGTCCACACCGTGGGGGATGGTGTGGTGAGTGCTGAGGATCCAAGCCCTGGGGGTATCTCTTGGCCTCCCACCAACATGTACTTCCTGCTGTCCTGTCTGGTGGTGAAGACACAAGGACACACAAAGACTACATAATCTCAGTGTGGGAGAGGCTGCAGACCTCAGAAGCAGAAGAGAGATTTACTCTACCGGGAAGGGGAGGAGACAGGGAGGCTTTCCAGAAGAGGAGGCCTCCAGTCTGGATTTTGCGGTACTAATAGGGATTCTCCAAGTAGATAAGGTAGAAAGAGACATCTCGAGAAGGACAGAAATGGGAACCAAGGACAGTTTAGGGGAAAAGACCAACAGGGGTGGGGTGGACTAGGTTAGAAAGGGCCTTGACAGGCCAGGCAGGGCATCTCTGGTTATCATGCTGCTTGGGCCTGTTTATGTTCCTTCCTGGATACTGCAGAATGATGTCAGCGAGGGCTTGTTGGCCCGGCTAGGTCCACCTGCACTGCCCTGGGTACTCTTTTCCAGATCTCCCTTGGGCACAGGTTCTGCTGCCTGCAGTCAGTCCTGACCACTGGTCCACAGAGCCAATGACCAGCATCAGGCAATGTCAAGAGCCCTGGCTCTGGAGCCCACAGACCTGTCTCACTGCTTTGAGCCTTTTTGGCGGTATGAGGAGCATCCTATTGGCCCCAGGAGGCTGTTGAGAGATCATAAGATAATAACAATAGCAGCCTCACACCAAGCACCTACTGGATACCAAGAGCCCTGTAACCCTTTGCACAATGACCCCTTTCGATCCTCTTCATACCCCATTGAACTATGCTTAGCAGAAGCACATAGTAGCTGCTCAACTAGCAGTGCCTCTCCCTGCCCCGGAGTCTCCCTGAGCACCAAGGAGGCTTTTCTGGGTGATTTAGTGATTCTGTGCCTGGAGGACAGAAAGGAGCCTGGCCCTTGGGAAGCTTGCAGTCTAGTAGTGGCCCCAAAGAAGACAGGGCATGGGGGTTCCAGAGGTGCTGGGGAAGGGATGGCACTGTTTTGCTTGTGGGAGCAGGGAGAGGTGAATGGGGCACTCTTGTCCGAGGGACTGAAGCCCACTGCTACTGGCCTAAGCCTATGCTGGGACTGACCCCCTGGAAGAGGTGGAGGTGTGTAGAGGGCACCACACACCTACGTGGGAGTGGGTGGTAGGGCCTGGGGAGTGGACTGCTTGCCCCTTTCGTCTCCTGTCCCAGCTCCATGCCCTCCTCCCTCCGATGTCCAGACTTCTCTCTGTCATGTCCTTCTGTGCCATCAGCGGGGCAGACTGGGACGAATACCCGACTCTCAGGCAAACTCCAAATCTGATTGGTCCACCTCGGGTCAGGTGGCCCCCCAGTTCAATCAGCTGCTGCAGAGGGTGTGGTGACAGCACAAGCAGGTGTCAGATCTCCTCCCTGGGGTTCCCAGGGGGTGAGAGTGAGGGTCAGTGTCCCAGAAAGGGATGGGACCCAGAGGCACAGGGGGCAAGGCAGGGAAGGAGAGGGCATGCCAGATGCGGAGGGACCCGTGGAGGGGCTCCCTTAACTTTCCCAGGGACGGGTCCTGTCCGACACTCCATTCTTTAAGTGGGATGATCTTTCTCAGAAGAACATTACTCTTTTTTACAGCATCCTGTTTTTCCTTTGGTTTCTTTGTCACATTCATAATGGTTGAATTCATTCATTGAGTTCCTTGATGAACATTCTTCTTCCCACCAGAATCTCAGTCCCAGGGGGCAGGAACCCATCTGTCTGTCTGTTCTTTGTTGTCCCAGGGCCAAGAGCACTACTGTGCCAGGGAAGGGGGAAAGGAGGGAGGGAGGAAGTAAGTAAGTAAGGTAGGCCCTTGGAAGCCTGCTGATCAGACATCACAGCAGAGAGAAGGAAACAAGAGCTGCTGGGTTTATATTTAATTAAAGTAGTTGTTAGTAATACTATTGATAGCAGTTAACATTCACTTAGCACCCAGTGTGTGCAAGCCTGTGCTGAGAGACTCCCATCCGTTTTCCCATTTGATACTCTCAACAGCCCTTGGAACAAGCAATGGTGCTGTCACCCTGTGACAGATGAGGGACCCGAGACCCTTAGAAGCAAAGTATCCAGGCCACATGGGGAACAAAGCCAGGATGTAAGCACAGCCTGTCCGACTCCAGGTCCACACTAAACCACACACTGCACTGCCCTACTGTGTGCCAGGCCCTGTTCTGGGGACACAGGGATGGAGGACACACTGTGCTGCCTGTGTGAGGCTCACCTTCAGTCAGGGAGCCTCCACAGTGAGTAATGGAGGGTGTTGGTGCTTCAGTGATTCCTTGTCTGGACCGCATTCTACAGACAGGAAAACTGAGGCTCAGGTTGGGGCAGGGGCTTGCCTGTTGTGACAGAGCCCAGGTCCTCCAGGAGGAAGGTGTGGAGGGAAGGAGGATGGTCAGTAGCTGTTGGTGGGTCTGGGGGAGTTTACCAGAGATGCCCAGGTGAGGGGCTTGGACCCCAGGCTGTGGTTCAGGGCCTACCACGGGCTTGGGTGGGGTCTGAGGTCATCTGTATGGGCTCTGGGGGTTCAACTGGGCAACCATGTGCTAGTGGATGGAGAAGAAAGGTGGGAAGGAAGAATTACTCCTTTGAAATTAGGCCACGTGGATGTGATGTCCCAGTAAATGGCTGAAAATAGTAAAACAATAGAAAGTCATGGCAGGAGCAGCCCAACCTGGTAAGGTATCACTCAACATGAGTTTGGTCTGTACTGACGACCTAGAACTTCCTTCCTTCCTCCCTTCCTTCCTTCCTGAGTTGGAGTCTTGCTCTGTCACCCAGTCTGGAGTGCAGTGGCATGATCATGGCTCACCACAGCCTTGACCATGTGGGCTTAGGACATCCTTCTACCTCAGCCTCCTGAGTAGCTGGGACTACAGGTGCGTGCCACCATGCCTGGATAATTTTAAAAAATGTTTTGTAGAGACGAAGTCTCACTATATTTCCTAGGCTAGTTTTGAACTCCTGGGCTCAGGCAGTTTTCCCACCTCAGCCTCCCGAAGCGTGAGCCACCGGGTCTGGCCAACCTAGAACTTTCTAAAGGTGAAATGTTGTGAAGTTGTCCCTTTCGAGGTAAAGAGGGAATAGAGAAGACCTGGTGTGGGTAAGGATGGAGGTACCCTTTGTCCTTGATCCCTTCCCTAGAATCCTCCTATTCTCCCAGGTCAGGCACTGACAAAGGCCTTTGTGACTGGCTGCTCTCACAGAGCTGAGGGGGCTGGGTGACAGCATTAGTCCCTTTGGGTTTGTCTTGGCTGTCTGGAGATAATGGCCCAATTTTCCCAAAGTCCTTGTATTCACCAGAATCCCCCCAAGAGCGGTGACCATGTCTGGTTGTCTCCTACAAGTCCCCTAAAAGTCCTCAAGCTCAACACAGTAGCCAGCGTGCAGTGAATGAATCAATAAATGCAAAGTCTTTTACCTTTTCCAGCCCTCACTCAAGTATGTACTTGGGGCAGTGGCCAGATTTAGCAAACTGTACTAAGTTCAACAACTTTTCTACCCAGCACTCAACGGGGATTGGAACTCACTTCCCTGTGACCCCAGAACAGCTCTAGGAAATGAGTGATGCTGTGCCCTGCAGTGGGCCAGGTGTAGGCTTTGGAGACAGAGAAGGTCTGGGTTCAATCCCTAATGCCTGTTAGAAAAAATTTCATAGGGGGCAGCATGCTTAACTTCTCTGAGCCTGTTTCCTTTTCTGTAAAATGCTACTTTAGAGGGTAATTTTGAGAATTAAATGAGGGGGAAAAAGAAGCATATGGAGCATGTGGCACACAGGCATGTAGTAGACAACCAAGGAATGATATTAGTATTATTTTAGTGGTAGTTATTTATCAGGAAGATTTTCCATGGGAGAGGAACCTCACCTGTCTTGTTTGCTGTGGCATCCCTGGGGCCTGCCCTGGCCTGACGCATAGTAGGTGTTCACAGCATGGGGCTAGAATCCCCACTCTGCCAGTGGCCTGGGGTCTCCTCTGCACAGCTAGATGAAACCTCCCTGATGCCCGTTCTGCCAAAAAGACAGCAGCAGAACTATGTGACTCTCAAGAAACGAACAATTTTGTGGGATTCTCAATCTCTTTCTTCCCTCCAGCACTGATCCATTTCCTTATTGACTTCAGAGGCTTAGCATGCCAGCTTGTCGCTGGCAGAACTGGTGCCAAAATGACAGGGAGTCAAGGTCTCTGTGCCCTTTGCTCTGGCTTTTATCCACCTGATTTCATGCAGCTGGAGCCCTGGCTGCCACTCAGTTGGGGAAATGTCAAAACAATATTAAATCACAGGACACTGGCAGGTGACAGGAGAACACTTGTCACCCACCTCTTGTCTGTCCCTTGGTCCTGAGCCCACAGCAGGGAGGGATCACTGTGCTTTCAGGGCCTGGTTCATTTTATCTGCACTTCTCCATGATCGCAGACTTGCAATTTTTCTGGATGTGAGAGCTGGCAGTGGCTGAGTGCTCCTACTCACTGTGGGCTGGGATGACTGGCATGCCAGTCCCAGGAGCTTCCTGCTGGAGCAGAGCCGGGGTAGAGAACAAACTCATCACAGGCAGGACTGGACTGGGTTGTCCTTTCTTCTTAATTTAAAAAAATATGAAAGAGATGCAAGTTCACTGTTAAAACTTAAGCAATGTAAAAGCAAGGATTTTAAGTGTTTTTCTCCCCCAGCCCAAAGCCCACCTCCCAGATAAAACACTGCAGATATTACTCCCAGAGAGCCCACTGGGGGAGTCCTTTGGAATCATGGTCTCCTTCAGTCCTGTTATCAATAATACAGGTAGATTCTGCCATTGTCCCCCCTCTTTTTTTGTTAGAGTCTCATTCTGTCACCCAGGCTGGAGTGCAGTGGCACGATCACAGCTCACTGTAGTCTTGACCTCCTGGGCTCAAGCGTTCCTCCTGCACCAGCCTCCTGAGTAGCTGGAACTACAGACTCACACCATGATATTCAGCTAATTTTTTGATTATTTTGTAGAGACGAGGTCTTGCTATATTGTCCAGGCTGGTCTCGAACTCCTGGACCCAAGCAATCTTCCCAGCTCAACTTCCCAAAATGAGCCTAGCTCATTGTCCCTTTTTAAAGAATAGGTAAAGGGGGCTCAGAGTATTGGGGTGAGTTTCAAGGCCACTCAGCTGGTTTCTGAGTGGGGACAGAACCCAGCTCTGTGTGACTCCGAGGATACATCCCTTCACCCTGCCTCCAGGGTTTGTGGCATATATTTTTTTTCTCTAAGTGTACAATAAATTTTTTCATAAGCATGGAATTGCATTCTTAGCCTCGTTTGCAGCCTGCCTTTTTATTTGAGAATATTTTCCTCCTTGGATTGGTCCTGTTTTTCTTGGTGGTGGCCTAGTACACTTTTGTCAGCAGCACCAGCATTTGCTTAGCTGATTCCTCTCAGGTGGATGTGGAGGGTGTTCTGGAGTTTTCTGCCTTCCCAGCAAGGCTGCAATGCCTATAACCTCCTGACTTTTTTCAAATCTGAATTTTGATTATGCGCGTGTTATGTGCATAGATTCTCTTTGCCATGTAGTCGAGCAATTTAGATAAAGAAGTGGCCTGGGTTTCCCTCCTCTGCAATTCACCTCCACATTCAAGTCCCCTCCCCATCATAACCACTGTCCCTGGGATGGCGAATCATCCTCATAGGCCCATCTTCATGCATTCGTATCATACATATGCATGCATTTTTGTGGGTGTTTTGAAAAATATAAAAGGTGTCATGCAATATGCATTTTTGTGCACCTGGATTTTTTTTTCCCATTAGTGACGTCCCAGATATCTTCCCATGTCAGTGCCTATAGTGTAGCCTCATTCTTTTTAATGAGGCCATGTCTCATGTTTCATGGCATGGATGTGTCATGTTTTAAAAACTATTTCCCAGCCAGGCTCGGTGGCTCAGCCTGTAATCTCTCGCTTGGGGAGGCTGAGGTGAGTGGATTGCCTGAGCCCGCAGGTTCGAGACCTGCCTGGGCAACTTGGTGAGACCTCATCTCTACAATAAATAAAAAAAAAATTAGCTGGGCACGGTAGCGCGCGCCTGTAGTTCCAGCTACTTCGAAGGCTGAGGTGGAAGGATCGCCTGAGCCCAGCAGGTTGAGGCTGCGGTGGCTGGGAGTGGTCATTGCACTCCAGTCTGGGCGACAGAGTGAGACTCCAACTCAAAAAAAAATAAAAATAAAAAAATAAAAACTATTTTTCACCGGGCTCGGTGGCTCAGCCTGTAATCCCACGCTTTGGGAGGCTGAGGTGAGTGGATTGCCTGAGCCCGCAGATTCGAGACCTGCCTGGGCAACTTGGCGAGACCTCATCTCTACAATAAATCAAAAAATTAGCCGGGCATTGTAGGCACGCCTGTAGTTCCAGCTACTTGGAAGGCTGAGGCGGGAGGATCGCCTGAGCCCAGCAGGGCGAGGCTGCGGTGGCCGGGAGTGTGCCACTGCATTCCAGTCTGGGTGACAGAGTGAGACTCCAAACAACAACAAAAAAACTATTTCCCTATCGATAAATCTTTGGTTCCTTTCATTTTTCTCTCTCTATAAAAAACTCTGCAATAAGCACCCTGTGCCTATTGCATGCACGTTGGTCTTTTTTTCTAGTGTGGATACCCAGAAGTGGAACTGTGAGCTGAAGTGTTTGCTAGACCAGGTCTTGTCTGAGACCACAGGAGGCCAGGGAGGAGCTGGGTGGTGGCTTCCATGTGGTTGTCCCCTGCAGGCAATGTGAGGCGAGCTGGCAGAGGATCTGGCTTTTGCCTAATGATCCATTCTCCACAGCCATATTCTTGGGCAGCTCCTGGTGACACTGACAAATACAATTTCCTGGCTGTGCAGCTATTTAGACAGAGCTGTCAGAACAACCATATGGGTCAACTCTTAGGCCAGCCCCACGTACCATTTGACACCTTCCTCTTCCCCCTTGTCCTGACTGATTGTTGGACTGACCAATCCTGTTGACCAGTTGTTTTGGTGGTCTTCAGCCTGTTTCTATTCATCTGCCCAGGGAAAATTGGGGGAGAAGTGCAATAAATTGTTCAACCACCAACCATTGCCAGCTAGTGCCAGGGTAGTGGGCCAGAAAGTCCCCTGACCTCAGGAGTTGCAGCCCAGTGGGGAGACAAGTTTGCACCCACTGCCCAGGGCTGTGACAAAGGTAAGTGCAGGATGCTTTGGGGACACATGAGAGGGCTTCTGATAATGCCTGGGGTGAGTGGTCCAGGAAAGTTCCTGTTGGAGGTGATGACTTAAAGGATGAGTAGATGCTTAGATCATTTGTCTGGCTTTTTATGTGTTTGCTTGCTGATTACTGTTGTTCATTTTTTCCTGCTCACCAGGCCTCCTCCTTCATCTGGTAATGGCATAGCCTCCCCATTTTTGCTCTCCCATCAATTACAGGTCTTCAGCCCTGCCATACCCCACTTAGAGCACAGGGGTGGGCACGTGACCCAGGCCTGGTCAATCAGAGCACTGCATCTCTAAGCCACAGTAAGTGCTTCAGGATGGGCTAGTTCAAGTCTTCCTTGGAATTTCCTGCTGGAGTTGATGGGAGACACTTTCTTTTGCCTTTGGAATCATGGAGCTCAAAGTAGATGTTTGAGCTAAACTTCCCTGGCATCCTGGGGCATGCCTAGGTGCAGTGGGAGAAACTGAGGCCACTTTGCAGAAAGAAGCAGAGATAAAGATGAAAGATGGGCAGAGAGACAATCCTGGGGGGCACTGAGATCTGATCCTGGTAGTTCTTTCTACTCCAGAGCTTCTTTTCCAGCCCTAGAGCCAATCATCCCCCTTTGAAAGGCCTCAACTGCTGGACTGGGGTCTGCTCCTCTGATAGTGCCTGGAACGAGTCCTGACAGATGCTGGGAGTGGGCTCACAAGGTCCTGATGCTTCCAGATAGGCAGAAAGCTGGCTGGCTGTGTAAGAGGGTCTTCTCTGGCCCAGCTTCCTGATTTCAGTATTCCTTCCTGTATTTGGTTCATGCTGCTTTCTAAAACCCAAGGCTGGATGCAGTGGTTCATACCTGTAATCTCAGCACCTTGGGAGGCAGAGGTAAGAGGATGGCTTGGGCCCAGGAGTTTGAGACCATCCTGGGCAACACAGCAAGACCTTGTGATCCCAGCTACTCAGGAGGCTGAGGCAGGAGGATCACCTGAGCCCAGGAGTTAGAGGCTGCAGTGAGCTGTGATTGTGCCATTGTACTTTAGCCTGGGTGACAGAGCTAGACCTGGACTCAAAAAGAAAATAAAACCAAAACAAACATGACACTCTCTTTTTAAAAACTCTTCAGTGGTTTCTTCTTTTCTTTTCTTTTTTTTTCTTTTTGAGTTGGAGTCTCACTCTGTCACCCAGACTGGAGTGCAGTGGCCGCTCCCGGCCACAGCAGCCTTGACCTGCTGGGCTCCGGCGATCCTTCCACCTCAGCCTTCCGAGTAGCCAGAATTACAGGCACGTGCTACCACGCCCGGCTAATTTTTTGATTTTTATTGTAGAGATGAGGTCTTGCCAAGTTGCCCAGGTGGGTCTCGAACCCGCGGGCTCAGGCAACCCACTCACCTCGGCCTCCCAAAGCGCAGGATTACAGGCTGAGCCACCAAGCCCGGCCGGCTTCTTATTTTCTTTAGGATCAAGCCCAAGCCCTGTAGCCTGCTCTACTGGGCCCTGCATGCATTGGCCCTTGCCTGATCTGGTCTGTCACCCTCACTGACCAGAGCTTAGGCTCTAGCCACACCAGACATCCTTTGGCTTCATGTCCAGGCCAGTGTGTCCTGCAAGCCTTTGTGCATGCTGTTCTTTTAGCTTGGAAAACCTTCCCTTCACCTTCCTACCTTACCTTCATCCCCCATTCTTTAATAGGATGACTCATATTCCTCTTCTGGATTGGAAGTAAATACCCCTTCCTCCAGGAAGCCTTCCGGCTCTGCTGTTCTGAGCTCCCACAGCCCAGCATCATCCAGTCCTATGGTAATTAATTGTTTAATGACTTGTTTCTTTCAATGGACTCTAGGCTCTAGGCGAATTCACATCCATCCATCTTGTTTATTATTGTACCCCAGTTTCTATCATGGTGATAACAAATATGTGAAGGTTAATTAACAAATGAGCTTCAGTTCAGGGGGCACCAGGTGTGTTGGAAACAGCTCAACTTTGGAACAAGAGAGACCTGTGTTCAGATCTTGCCTGCAGAGTTAACCACTTGGCAAGTCGCTTCCCCTTTCTGAGCTTCAGTTTCCTCAAATGCCCACTTCTTAGCTGTTATGAAGGCAGTGAAGATGGTGGTGTTTGGCAGACTTACACGTGCTATGGACATGTGAAGTTTTCTTTTTAAAGGGACATGTTAATGAGACTCAATACACAGGAATTATTCTGACCCATAGTTGATCTTTTTTTCCCCCTCAGGCTGAAAATAACAAATACCTGAACTGTAGGGGAGTAGAAGAAGTGCACACACATACTGAGGACAACAAACATGCCAAGGTCGGTATTAAACAGGTTGAGAAGACAGTTTTCTCCAGAAAGGGCTTCTGTACCTTTTAATAGATTTATTGCTAGGTATTTGGTACTCATTTTTTTCTGACGTAAATGGCATTTTTTTAAACTTACTGATGCATGGACATTAATTTAATGTGTGTGTACACACACACACATATATAATCCAGTAACTTCTTAAACTTGTATCCAGTAAACTTGTTATTATTTTTTTTTTTTGAGTAGCATTCTCACTCTGTCACCCAGGCTGGAGGGCAGTGGCATGCTCCCGGCCACCGCAGCCTCGACCTGCTGGGCTCAGGCGATCCTTCTGCCTCAGCCTTCCAAGTAGCTGGAACTACAAGCATGCGCCACCACACCCGGCTAATTTTTTGATTTATTATAGAGATGAGGTCTCACCAAGTGGCCCAGGCTGGTCTCGAACCCGTGGGCTGAGGCAATTCTCTCACTTTGGCCTCCCAAAGTGCTGGGATTACAGGTTTAAGCCACTGCGTCCGGCCCTGTTAAACTTCTTTATCCATTCTATTTATTTACCTGTAGATTCTTTTAGATTTTCTACCTAGACAATTACATTTGCCAATAGTGAAAGCTTTATTTCTTCCTTTTTGTTCTTTATACCTTTCACTTATTTTCTCTCTAACCTTCCTAGAAGTGATGGTAGCAAGTACTCATGAATTGTTCCTGATTTAAAAGGGAACGCTTTCAGCTTTATGTCATAATATATGATGTAGGTAGGTTTTTCACAGGTGGTCTTCCTCCAGCTAAGCAAATCCTATTTTATTCTTAGTTTGGAGTTTACTCATGAAAGGATATTGAATTTTATTTGCATCTGTTGAAAAATTCACATGGTTTTCTCTTTGATAATGTGATGATTTACATCACTTAATTTTTAAATCTTAAACCAACCTTGAATTCCTAAGATAACCCAAACTTGGCTACGATATAATTACATTGCTGGATTCTTATGCTAATATTAGGTTTAAAACTTTTGTTTTTGAGTGAATTTTGGCCTGTAATTTTCCATTCTCATATTGTTGTCGGGTTTTAGTGTCAAGATTTTATTAGTCTCATAAACTGGAAGTGTTTTTGAAAGATCAGATTTATTTTTATTTGGAATGTTTGAGAAAGTGTGTCATAAAGCCATCTGGGCCCAGTGTCTTTGTGGGAATGTTTTTACTCCTAATCTAGCTTTTTAAATGGTTATATGATAGTGCAATTTTGAAAATGTCTTTTTGAGTCAGTTTTTCTAAGTAGTATTTTTATAAGAATGTGTCAGTGTCACCTGTTTTCAAATGTAGTGTTATAAAGTTGTTCTGGATATTCACCTATTTATTTATTTAGTCCCTGTAGCTTCTATGATATGGTAACTCTTTTCCTGTGCTTTTTTTTT
>CAUYQG010301131.1:0-38162 GCA_963574415.1 Tarsius wallacei | reverse complement strand
TCCAGCTACTTGGAAGGCTGAGGCGGAAGGATCGCCGGAGCCCAGCAGGTCGAGGCTGCGGTGGCCGGGAGCGGCCACTGCACTCCAGTCTGGGCGACAGAGTGAGACTCCAACTCAAAAAAAAAAAAAAAAAAAAAATTCAAATGGCAGAATAAAACAAAGACTAGATGATAAAATTCTGAAAAGAAAAAAACAAAGTGAGAAGACATGCCTTACATCCATAGATAAGCATTTTTCTAAAGCTAAAGTAATTGACAAACATGACAGCTTAAATAAACAAACAGATTTGGAAATAAATTCACACATATATGAAAATTAGATAGGTGGCATTATAAATCAGGGAAAATAATGAAATATTTAGGAAACAGTGCTGAGATCATTCTCTCTTCATACAGGAAAAAAATAGATTCCTGAGCTCACAACAAAAACAAAAATGAATCCCAGGCTTTATAAAAGGATGTCTCAAGCTTTATAAAAAAAAAAAAATTTTGTTAAATCTGAATGCATGTAAAATTTTTAAAAATTAGAAAAAATACACCATAAGCAGTCAAACCATAGTAACAAAAATTGTACACGCAATACAATAAACAACAGAGGATTGGTATTTAGAATATATAAAGAAAATAATCGGAGATAACTACAAAGAAATATTTGCACGGATGTTCTTATCAGAATTGTTTATTATATGGGGAAGTTGACAACAACCTATATTTCAATTGATCAGATTAATCAAATAATTTAGAGTATTTACACACAGAAAAATGCTACACTGCAACTAAAAATCACGTGAATCTTCATTAAAAGAGGAGAGTATTCATAATACAATGTAAAATGAAAAGAGGCTACAAAGAAACATGTATCATATCAGAAATGTTTACAATAAGCAAACATAAAACACAAAAGAAGGTATGAGCAGACATAAATAAAAATGTTCACAATGATCATTTAATTTATGAGTCAGTGTTCTTGTGCTCTTCTGTATTTTCCAAATTTTTTCCTTTGAAATACATTTTATTTGTACATTTTTATTGATGTTTAATATATACAGTAAAATGCACCAATCTTAAGTGTGTGGCTCACTACACACACACACACACACACACACACACACACTCTCTCTCTCTCTCTCTCACTCATGTAACTAGCACCCAATCAGGACACAAAACATTCCTAGACTTTCAGATTTTCCCTTGTATCCCTTCTGAGCCCAAACTCTTCCACTTCCTACAGTTATAACCAGTACTTCAACTTCTATCACTATAATATGGTTTGTCTGTGCTTGAACTTCATAAAAATAGAATTGTACAGTCTGTACTCTTTTGTGTCTAGTTTATTTCACTCAACATAGTATCTATAAGATTCATCTAGGCCAGGCATGGTGGCTCATGCCTGTAATCCCAGCACTTTGGAAGGCTGAGGTAGGTTTGCCTGAACCCGGGAGTTGCCTGGGCCTGGGCAACTTGCCTAAACCTGGTCTCTACATTACAAAAAAAAAAAAGTCAGGTGAGGTGGCATGCAACTGTAGTTCCAGCTATTTGGAAGGCTGAGGTGGAAGGGTTGGTCGCCTGAGCCCAGCAGGTCGAGGTTGTAGTAGCTGAGAGCATGCCACTGCGCTCCAGCCTGGGCGTCAGAGTGAGAACCTGACACACACACACAAAAAAAATTCATCTATATGGTTATGGTGGAAGTGTTCATTTTTTATTGCTGTGTAGTATTCCATTATCTAAACATGCCATAATTTATCCATTTTATTGTATATAAAAAACTTTACAAACATTTTATGCAAAAAATATTTTGAAAAGATGTCACAATATGGAAAAATTCTTATGAGAGAGACCACATTGCATTTTACAAATGCAGGGCAAAAGTCATTTTTTAATAGTCACTTAGTGTTGATCATGCTAGGAATTGCTTTTATTTTTCATTTTTTTGGTTCAAAACCACTTTGAGAAGTGACGTCACCAAGACAGCAGAATAAGTTTTCTACTGTCATCTCCCAACAATACACTGATTTTGACAACCACTCACAGATAACAGAATGTTTGTGAGAGTCTGGGAGTCCAGGAGAGAAGTTCTAGGACACTGTTAGAGCCAAAACATTCAAGAATAGATGCACTGAAGAGGGTAAAAAGAGTAGGTTTCATATTACCTATATCACTTCTTCCCCAAGGAAGTACAGCTCAGTGCCAAGAGAGACTCCCTTGGCCCACAATTTCTCCCATGGGAGAAAGTGAGAGCAGAGGAAATGAATAAAGAAAATGTGTATATATAAAAAATGGAATATTATTCAGCCTTAACAAAGAAGAATATCCTGCCATTTGGGACAACATAAATAAAACTATAAGATTATGCTAGGTGAAAAAAGCCTGATGGAAAGATAAATACTGTCCGGGCGCCATAATCTCAGCAATTTGGGAGGTTGAGGCAGGAGGTTGTTTGAGCCCAGGAGTTTGAGATCACCTTAGGCAACACAGTGGACACTCATCTCTTAAAAAATAAAATAAAATAAAATAAAATAAAAGCAAGCTGGGCTCTGTGGCTCAGCACTTTGGGAGGCCAAGGCGAGTGGATTGCCTGAGCCCGTGAGTTCGAAACCAGCCCAGGCAACTTGGCGAGACCTCATCTCCACAATAAATTTTAAAAATTAAGCCGGGCTCGGTGGCTCAGCCTGTAATCCCATGCTTTGGGAGGCTGAGGTGAGTGAATTGCCTGAGGCCGCGGGTCCGAGACCCGCCTGGGCAACTTGGCGAGACCTCATACAATAAATCAAAATTTAGCTGGGTGTGGTAGTGCACACCTATAGTTCCTGCTACTTGGAAGGCTGAGGCGGAAGAATCGCCGGAGCCCAGCAGGTCGAGGCTGCAGTGGCCGGGAGTGGCCACTGCACTCCAGTCTGGGTGACAGAGTGAGATTCCAACTCAAAAAAAAAAAAAAAAATTAGCTGGGCATAGTAGTACACACCTGTAGTTCCGGCTACTTTGAAGGCTGAGGTGGAAGGATCGCTGGAGCCCAGCAGGTCGACGCTAGGATGGCCGTGAGTGTGCCACTGCACTCTAGCCTGGGCAACAGAGTGAGACTCCAACCCAAAAAATTAAGAAAATAAGCCAGGCATGGTGGCAAGCGCCTGTAGTATTAGCTCCTTGGGAGCCTGAGGAGGATCACCTGAGCTGGGCAAGTCAAGGCTGCAGTGAGCCACCACACTCTAGCCTGGGCAGCAGAGATCCCAACAAGAAGAAGGAAGAGGGCCGGGTACGATGACTCAAGCCTGTAATCTCAGCAGTTTGGGAGGCTTGTCTGAGCCCAGGGGTGAGGCCAACCTGGGCAACTTAGTGAGACCTCGAATCTACAATAAATAAAAAAATTAGCCAGGCATGGTGGTGCACGCCTGTAGTTCCAGCTACTTGGAAGGCTGAGACAGAAGGATCGCCTGAGTCCAGCAGGTCGAGGTTGAGGTGGCTGTGAGGGTGCCACTGCACTCCAGCCTGGGCAACAGAGTGAGAAGAAAAGAGGGAAGGAGGGAGGGAGAAAGGAAGGAAGACAAATAGTACATGCTATCACTTATATGTGCAATCTAAAAAAGTTGTACTTGTAGAAACAGAGTAGAATAGTGGCTATCAGGGGGTGGGGACTGGGGAGTTGGGGAGATGTTGGCAGAAGGGTATTTATAAACTTTTAGTTATAAGATAAGTTCTGGAGATCTAATGTAAAGCATGATGACTGTAATTCATAATAATCTATTGTATACTTGAAATCTGTTAAGAGAGTAGATCTTAAGTGCTCTCACCACACATGCATAAACAAAAACAAAGGGTAACTACATGGGGTGATGGATATGTTAATTACCTTGACTGTGGTAATCATGCATATATCAAATCATCACATTGTATACTTTAAACAAATATTTTTATTTGTCATTCATACCTCTATAATGCTGGGGAAAAAACCTCTGGATCCATTAGAAGAAAACTACAACACTAATAAAAGAAATCAAAGATCCAAATAAACAGAGATACTCCATTTAGATCAATTGGAGATGTCAGTTCTTCCCAAACTGATCTATAGATTCAATGCAATTCCAACAAAAATTCCAGCAAGTTACTTTGTGGACATTCTCACTGATTCTAAAGTTTAAATGGACAGGTAAAAACCCTGGAAGAGTCAACACAATATTGAAGAAGAATATAGTCATAGGACCAACCTTACCCAACTTCAAGATTTACTGTAAAGTCAAGACTATGTATTGGCAAAGGGAGAGACAATTGGATCAATACACCCACACAAATACAGTAAGCTGATCTTTGACAGAGGAAAAAAGACAATCCAATGAAGAAAAGACAGTCTTTTTATTAAATGGCGCTAGAATAACTGCATATATACATGGGGAAAAAAATCACTTTAGACACAGACCTTATACCTATCACAAAAATTAACTCAAAATGAAGTATAGATCTAAATGTAAAATTCAAAACTGTAAAACTTGTAGAAGATAGGAGAAAATCTAGCTGACTGTAGGTTGGTGATGGGTTTTTAGATACAACACCTGAAGCATGATTCGTGAAAGGAAAAGAAGTTGGTAAGCTGAACTTCACTGAAGCTAAAAACTTCTGCTCTGCAAAAGACAACTCACAGTCAGAGAATGTGTTTGCAAACACCTTTCTGACAAAGGACTTGTATTCAAGACAAGCAATGAACTTTAAAACTCAACAATTAAAAACAAATAATACAATTGAAAAGTGGGCAAAAGATCCAAGCAGATACCTCATCAAAAAAGATATACAGATGACAAACAAGCATATGAAAAGACATTAATATCATGTCTTTAGGGAACAACAGTTTTAATGGCTAAAATTCAAAACACTGACAATATCAAATGCTGACAAAGATGTACAATAACAGAAACTCTTGTTCATTGCTGGTGGGAATGCAAAATGGTACAACCACTTTTTTTTTTTAAAGACAGGATCTTGCTATGCTGCCCACATTGGAGTTCTGTGGTTATTCATGCACTGAACTCCTTGAGCCTTGAACTCTTGGGTTCAAGAAGTCTTCCTGCCTCAGCCTCCCAAGTAGCCGGGACTACCAGTGCATGCAACCACGCCAGCCACTTTTGAAGACAGTTGAGCAGTTTCTTGGAATGCTAAACATAGTCTTACCACATAATTCAACAATTGTGTTCCTAGTATTTACCCACATGAGTAGAAAGCACGTGCACACAAAAACATGAATACAAATGTCTATAGCGGCTTTATTTATAATTGCCAAAAACTGGAAAGAACCTACATATCTTTCAGTAGATGAATACATAAATAAACTCTGGTAGATCCAGACAATGGAATACTATTCAGTGATAACAAGAAATGAGCTATCAAGCCACAAAAAGACATGGAGGAACTTTAAAAGCACATTGCTAAGTAAAGGAAGCCCATCTGAAAAGACTGCATACTATATGAGTCCAACTATATGGCATTCTAGAAAAGGTAAAATTATGGAGTCAGTAAAAAGACCAGCGATTGCTAGGGACTGGGGGGGCAATGGCATGGGATGTGGTGGAGGCATGAATAGGTACAACATAGAAGATTTTTAGGAAGTGAATGTATTCTGTATGATCCTACAGTAGTGAATTACCAGTCAAAACCTGGTTGAATTACACAAGGAGTGAATCTTAAGGTAAACTATGAACTTTAATTGACAATAATGCATCAATATTTTTTCATCAATTATAACAAATACACTCTATTATTAAAATATATGAATAGCCGGGCTCAGTGGCTCAGCCTGTAATCCCGCACCTTGGGAGGCTGAGGTGAGTGGATTGCCTGAGCCCGTGGGTTCGAGACCTGCCTTGGCAACTTGGTGAGACCTCATCTCTACAAAAAGTCAAAAAATTAGCCGGGCATGGTAGCGCGCACCTGTAGTTCTAGCTACTTGGAAGGCTGAGGCAGAAGGATCGCCGGAGCCCAGCAGGTCGAGGCTGCGGTGGCCGGGAGCAGCTACTGCACTCCAGTCTGGGCAACAGAGTGAGACTCCAACTCAAAAAGGAAAAAAAAAAAAAAAAAAAAAATATATATATATATATATATATATATATATATATATATGTGAATAATAGGGGATTGGTGAATAAAACTCTTGCCAAATAATTTTTTTTTTTTTTAATTTTAAGAAACAGAAAAAATAATAGGGGAAACTGTAAGGGTATGTGTGGTTTGTGTTTTATGTGTGTGGCTGGTGTGGGAATATGTGAGAATTCTGTACTGCCTACTCGATTATTCTCTAAACCTAAAATAACCACTCTAAAAAATGTAGTCTGTTGATTTCAGTGAATAGGAACAAATAAAATACATTCTAATCTAAAAAAAAAAAAACTACTCTCAAGAATATGAAAGTTATATAGCCTCTACCTAGAAAAACGTACAAAAGTATATACTCATAAAACTTTGCATACAACTTCATAAGGTTTATAGACTTCTAAAGTCCATAATCTTCTCATGAACCCAAGGTTTACAATTTCTAAATTAAGGTAAGCAAAATATAAATTTTTTCTCTTATTATTTTCTAAAATTTAAACTTTTTGTAACCTAAAAATAGTGATTTTTTTTAGCTTTGAACGAAGCAATAAATCCCTTTAAATATTTCTTTCCTTCAAACTAATGCTATATTTTTACCTATAATTTACCCATGCCATTGTTTAAAGATCAATTTTAGATAACAAGTTTAAAAAATTAAATTGCTGGCCGGGTTCAGTGGCTCAACCTGTAATCTCAGCACTTTGGGAGGCTGAGGTGAGTGCATTGCCTGAGCCCACAGGTTCGAGACCCACCCAGGCAACTTGGCGAGACCTCGTCTCCACAATAAATCAAAAACTAGCCAGGCATGGTAGCGTGTGCCTGTAGTTCCGGCTACTTGGAAGGCTGAGGAGGAAGGATCACCGGAGACCAGCAGGTCGAGGCTGCGGTGGCCAGGAGTGTGCCACTGCAGTCTGGGCGACAGAGTGAGACTCCAACTCAAAAAAAAAAAAAAATTAAATTGCTATTTTTAAAAGTCTGGGTTATTCACTGGACTTATTCTGAATTTATTCACTATTAAATAACTTCTAATTCACTAAATAAATTGCACAGGTGGGAAAAAAAGAATCTTACCTGCAAAATGGGAAAAGTAGCAGTAGTGATGCCCATTTTGTGTAAATTTAAGAGCATTTCATTTCCACTCCATATTTTACAGGATGACTCATAATCCCTTTCTACAAGATGTTCAGAGTTTGCTTCTAACCAACTGGAATAAAATAAAACAATTCTGTCAACCAGTATCAGCCTTATGTGCACTATTTCAAAAGAACAAAAGAATTGTCATTCTTGTCATGCATTGACCTGTATTCCTTAAAGCTCTTGGGACATTTATGTGGTGTAATTAAGGCACCTTTTAAAAAGCATGCATGTTTCATATTGCAAAGAAACATTTATCTAGCTAAAAAGTAAGTTTTTATTCAGAAGAGAGAAACAAGTATATGATCTCCCAACTGTGTTTTGTGGATTCACACTGCTTTAGTGGACTAATATCTTTCCAACTAAAAGCCAGGTCTTAGATGCTTTTATCAAATGCATATAAGAGGAAATACAAAACAACCTAATAAAGAAATTTGAGTGTTACATATTAACACAAGAGGATTACTAAAAAATATATACATTCATTGACATACACACACTCATATATTCAAGTGTTTGAATGCCTAGTTTATTCAGACATTGTTCTGAGTAGTGAAAATAAAGTAGTAAATAAGTAAGGTCCTTATTCTCATGGAATTATATTCTACTAATGAGAGACAGAAATAAACATAGAAGTAAGCAAATAAATAAGAAAATATCAGGTAGTGATACATGATATAGTGAAAATAAATTAGGTTAGTATAACCTATGTGCTACTTTAATGTGAATGTCAAGAATGCTTTCCTGGAGGTGACATTTATTCTAACAACTGAATATAAAAAGAAACCAGTCATGAAGGATCAGAAAAAGAGTATTCCAAGCAGATGTAACAGCTAGTGCAAAGATCCTGAGGCAATTAACAAATTTTGCTTGTTTGAGGATCTGAAAGAAAGCCAATGTGGTTTATAAACCATGTTGAAATGAATAATGGTATGAACAATGTTAAAGTGATAAGCAGAAATCAGACCATCTTAAGTCTGGATAAGAAATTTGGATTCTATTCAAAGTGCAAAGGGAAGGTTTTAAATAGTTTTAAATAAAAGAGAGACAAACTATTTTAAGTGTTTAAAAGATAATTCTAGCTTCTATGCCAGAATGGATTAGAGGAGAAAGACAAGAGTGAAAGTAGACACTTGGTAGGATGCTGTTACAATATTTTAGTTGAAAAATGATTCTTGGATTACAGATATGGAAAGTGAAAGAAATTGATGAATTTGGGATATATAGTGCAAGTGGCATCTACAAGACTTAATGACTAACTGGATGAGGTAAGGCGGTAATCGAGAACATTTAGGTTTTAGGTTTTTTCATTTGAGGAGCTAGTAGGTACTGTTTGCTTAGATGAGGAAGACTAGGCGGAAACAGTACACAGGAAGAAATCATGTTTTAAGAGATGGTACTGTTTAATATCTTATACACATCCTTTGGAGCTGATGAATTATCCTGCTAGATTAGGAATAAGATTCACAGCTATTAGTTTTTAAAGAGAACCAGCATTGTAGTGCATGCCTATAATCCCAGCTACTCACAGGGCTGAGGCAGGAGGATCACTTACTTGGGCAATACGGTCAGATACCATCTCAAAAAAAAAATCAATTATGTTCAGTATCTTTTCCTTTCCCCCCCCCTCTTTAAGCAGGTCGTTTTTTTCCTTCAATATTACATGGAAAACAGGTTTTTCACTTTGGTCCATAAACACTTATCTCCTCACTATTATGGCTACATGTTATTCTAATGACTGTATTTTGCATAATTAGCTTGTACACTCTGAATAGATATCTAGAACATTTCAGGTTGTGTTTGCTTCTCAGTCTTGCTGTTTTAGAAAATTGTGTGATAATAACTCTTGCATGTATCATTATACTCTTTTGACCCAGACAAAGGTTGGACTAGCTTTTTTTTTTTAAAGTCAGAAGGTTTCACTCTGTCACCCAGGCTGGAGTGCAGTGGCACAATCATGGCTCATCACAGCCTCGACCTCCTGTGCTCAGGTGATTCTTCCATCTCAGCCTCCCAAGTAGCTAGGACTATAGGTGTGCACCACCATGCTCAGCTAATTTTTTTATTTCTTATTTTTAGTAGAGATGAGATCTTGCTGTGTTGCCTAGCCTGGTCTCAAACTCTTGGACTCAAGCAATCCTTCCACCTTGGCCTCCCAAAGTGCTGGGATTACAGGCATAAGCCACTGTGGTTTTTGTTTTTTTTTGTTTTTTTTTTAAGTTTAATTGGCAAGAAATAACCCATTTCCCAAGTAGCATGTTTAATCAAAGATTACAGCTGGGCTTAGTGGCTCAGCCTGTAATCCCAGCACTTTGGGAGGCCTAGGCGAGTGGATTGTCTGAGCCCACGGGTTCGAGACCAGCCCCAGCAACTTGGTGAGACCTCATCTCTACAATAAATAAATAAATAAAAATTAGCCAGGTGTGGTAGCACACGCGTAGTTCTGGCTACTTGGAAGGCTGAGGCAGAAGGACTGCCGGAGCCATCAGGTCGACGATGGGGTAGCCATGAGCATGCCACTGCACTCCAGCCTGGGAGACAGAGTGAGACTCCAACTCAAAAAAAAAAGTTTACTCACAGAAACAAAAAACTGAGTATCACATATTCTCACTCATATAGTAGACCTTGATCACTCAACGTATTACCACAAGAAAATGACTGACAGTGATGGGAAACTATGGGGGGGGGGGGAGGGGAAGGGATTAATGGTAGTAAATACCTGTCTGGGGATGGGGGGACACTTCTTATCAACAAGGGTGCCTAAACGAGACATATTTGTGTACCTAACCCTTAACTGTACACCACAATATCACAATAAAAAAATATTGAATAAAAAAAAATTATTTAAAAAAAAACAAAACATTGTAGCATAATCAAACACATTTTTAATATAAAGGCAGCACAAACACACTGATAGACAAATATTCTTACTTAATGAGGCTATAGCACATAGCTTGTAGAGGTTCATGGTCTTTCTTCCTTATATTATTGTTGACCAAACTATCTAATTCATCTCGAGCATACCGAAGCTGAACTTCTGTTACACTGTAACTCGCTGATTCCCGAGCACAGTCCTCGATGTTATGGGCTTCATCTAAAATGACAACCTGTTCTTTCAGATTTAAATCCATCTATAAGATAAAAGAATTTTCCTGTTTTACATCCAGCAAAATGAATTTAACTGTAGTAGGCAAGATACTTCATTTAAAAATTCACACTATAGGCCAATATTACAAGTGCAATTATATAAGCAATTGATTATAGATCTTAAATAAAACTTCTGAAGTGCTAAGGCCAACCAAATATCAGCTCTATATTACTGAATTTGTAATAACTAAAAAAGGTGAGCCTGGATCAAGGTACTGTTGGTTACGTAGAAAGACATAAAATCCCACTATAAAGGAGTTTCCAATATAATTTTAAAAACAAAGTATAAAACCATTAAAAATGAAATAACATGGGATTCAAATGACTCTTAAAATACTAACAATGTAGTATATAACTGTTTCATTTTCACCTCTCCTGTAACTCCTCACTTTGAGAATTGCTCTTTCCCAATTCCCATGTAATACTGGCGGAACTATTAATCTGTTAATCAAAAAACATCACCACTTTCACAACAGGAAGCACGATTCATAATCCAGGTTTGTAAGAGTGTTCTAACCTTCTGTAGTCACAGTGACAGATTCAGGCTCAGGAACAGATTATGTGATCTATGCTAAGCCATATCAGAGTAATTTGGTGGACTAATATGAGACCATGCTCTTTTCACCAAGTTAGCTAGTTGTTTATAGTTATCTTTGCTCCCATCAGGAGAGAGCATGCCTGAGAGTAAAGCCATCACAATGAAGAAAGTCAAGTATTTTTTCTCAAGCTTTTTTAAAACTGGGTTTGTATCACCTGCAATTGTGTATTACCTGACTAATACAATAGGGAAATGTCACAAAGCAATTGTCAAGGAGTTATTCTGAGGAAGTAAGAACACACGAAGGGCTGAAAAATGACTAAGAAAGAGCCATGGAAGAGTAGGAGATATACCAGGGTTTAAAAGACGAGTAGGATTTGGATTTAGACAGACAGAGAGAACACAGAGCATTTCAACAGAAGTGTCAGCAAAAGCAGAGATACAAGAAAGAGCAGGCATCCTTAAGCAACTTTGAGGTAATTTTGAAGGGTTCAAGTAGGGCAGAATCAGGTAAGATTATTGAGCATATTGAGTGTAAGCTTAAGAAATATGGACTTTATCTCATGAGCAAATGGGAGCAATAGGAGATTTTTAAGCAGAGAAAGGATATAACAAAAGCAGTATTAGGAAGACTGACCTGGCATTAATATGTACATTGGTTCAGAGGGAAAAGATCTAGTTAAGAGACAATCAAATAAGAGGTATGATAGAAAGGAGTGGTAAACATAATGCCTATTAATTTTGAACTTAAAGAAATGGAATGCTAAGATGAATTGTGCAATCAGACTCAAAGAGAGGAATAACAACAAACTTTACCGGGTTATTAACTTTTTGTCTTATGCTTCAACTGCATGTCTCCAAGAATTAGGCAAATAAACACAAATGTTATAACTGAAGTTTACTTCTCAAAAGCTCAAAAGCATAATTTGCATAGTATGCATACTCTCCCAGCATAAGTTCTTTAAAAACATAATTTTTTCAGACAAACGTTTTTAAGTAATTCTTTCTGACTATTCATAAGTGGAAAGAGTAATGGCCAAAAATGGGTCTCAATTGGGAACAATTTTGCTCCCCAGTGGGGTAACATTTGGCAATGTCTGGAGACTTTTTTTTTTAGTCCAAGTCTTAGGGTCACCCAGGCTGGGGTACAGTGGCACACTCACAGTCACTGCAGCCTCAGTGCTGGGCTCAGGGAATCCTTCCACCTCAGCCTTCCAAGTAGCTGGAACCACAAGCGTGGCCACCATGCCCGGCTAATTTTTTTATTTATTGTAGAGACGAGGTCTTGCCAAGTTGTCCAGGCTAGTCTCGAACCCATGGGCTCATTCAATCCTCTTGCTTCCGCCTCCCAAAGTGCTGCAATTACAGGTGTGAGCCACCACATCTGGCTTTTTTTTTTCTATTAATGTAGGTACAAGATTATGGAGACATTTGATGTTCACAACTGTGAGTGTGCTACTGACATCCAGTAGATAAAACCAGGGATGCTACTAAACACCCTACAATGCACAAGACAGCCTACTACAACAAAGACTTCTCCAACCCAAAATGTCATTACTACCAAGGAGGAGAAACTATGCTATAGTCCCATTCAGTCACTAGTTCCTTAAAATTGCTTATTTTGGAAATTAAAATGACTAAGTAGGTCTAAAATTTAGTTTTTAATAGACCTTAGGATATGTTTTCAATACTCAAATATGTATACACAAATGTATTTACATAAATTAACTATAAAACAAAAAATAAACACACTGAAACATCTAAAAGCTTTTCCATTTATATACCAATAAGTAGGGAAAAAGTTCTAACTTTTACATATATACTCACACTTTCCCTTATTTGTGCATCTAGAAGGTAGTTGTAGGGACAAAATATTATGTCAGCATGTTCTATTAGTTCTCGAGCTGTATAATATGGACAAGCCTTTAGTTTCTTCCCCAAGCTGACAAGTTCTTCTATATCCCAGGCTTGGTACATCCCTTGCAGATTCTGTAATGTGTGTTGACCACTAATTTTATGAACACCATGATAAAAATAGCAGGATTTTCCCTAAAAACAAATATGCATAACTGAAATGTGAACTAATATTGGAATAAAAGGTATAAAGCAAATTTATCTCAGAATTTTAGGAGAATCATTAAAGCCACAAGGTTAAGATTTTATAGAGGAAGCATAACACCATATATATAATCACAACCAGAAAATAATATTGACAGACTCAGGTGGAACTCCAGATCAGGAGCTTCAAATACTCTAAATTAACTTAGAAAATACTTTAAAAATATGTTTGCTATAACATTGTTCTAATTAAAATGATATTAGGCATAAAACATTTCGGGAAGGTTACACAGAACAATGGTATCATTGGTTGCCTTCAAAGATGAGAACAAAGTGACTTAGGCACAGGAGTGGAAGAGACTTTTCTCTATAGACCCTTTTGTAGCTTTTCCATTTTAAGCCATGTGACTGTATTGTTTATTCAAATATAAATAAGAAGGAAGGAAAGTTAGGCAGGTGGGTTAAAATGTCCTACGGGAAAAAAATAGAGTGTTCACTACAAAAAAATTCAGAAAACACAAAAGAGTACCCCCCAAACCACTAGATTATCTATAATTCCATCACACAAAGAATGTATTAGTAATATTTTGACATATTTCATTTCATATTTCTTCTATACATATACATAAGGATTATCTCTCTACAGTGTGACCCAATATTTAAATAACAAGAGCAAAGCAAATTTTCCCTGGGCACTGAGAATTATTAACAATTGAGTCACAACAAATACACATTTTTGTAAAACAATATTTTGTTTTCCTCTGCCTATTTTATTAAAAATCATATCAGGAAAATCTTCTCACATCACTAAGCATTTTTTCATTGTAGCTCATATATAAACATTGAATTAAAGTACCACAGTTGATGAACCATTTTCCTGATTACTAGGCATTTAGACTGTTACCAATTTCTGCTTTATAAATAATGCTGCAATGAGCATTCTTATGCCAATTTCTAAATATTTTCTTAGTATATATTTTTAGAAATGGCATTATGGGATCAGAAACTATGAAGTTCTTTCTAGTTTCTTAAAAGCAATTAACCAAATTATCCTCCTGAAAGTATATGCTATTTTGTATTACCCTTTTCCCACATCCTTATAAATACTAATATTATCTTTTCATATATTTGTCTATTTTAAAGGTGAAAAACAGAACCTTGTACTTTTTATAGTTTCTAACAAGGGTTAACATAATAAAATATTCTAACAAGGTTCAACAGTAATTTGTGTTATCTACTAATATTCTCTGTCATTCTATTATTGGAAATAAAAATTTTTACATTCTTTAATAAAAAAGTAGAATGTTTGATAAAATCCAGTCCTGGCAAGGGTGGCTCATATACTGTCTAAAGATTAGTAGAAATATAAATATACAACTTTAGTAAACGCATAAACCTCTAGTAGAAGTACATAGGCAATTTGTCAAAAAAACTATCAAAACTTAAAATTTTGCCATTAATGTGAGTATATGTACACTATGCTGTTTAATAGTCAAAAAGTTGGAAATAAATCAAATGTCTACCTGCAGGAGACATGTTAAATAAATTAAAGAAAATTAATGCAAAAACTATAGCCCTTAAAAATGAGTTCGGTTTGTCTATGTGCCGATGTGTTAGGCTCTCTAAAGATACATTAAGTGAGAAAAATAGATGTTAATAGTGTGTATAGAATAATTTATTTCATGCAAATTGTTTTCTAAAGAATATATACACATATATTACAGCAAGTATGTTCTTAAAATGTTGTGATAGAATATACACAAAACTTTATATAGAGTCTTCCTCCAAGAGTTAAGGAGATGGAAGGAGCCAGAATGGGGGAGCTTCTTTTTTCACTTTACGGTTTTCTATAAATTTGAGACTTCTAACCATATATGTATATTCTATTTTTCTTTTTCAGTTGACATTTGGGACTAAATAGTAGAATAATGGGTGACTTTTATTTTCATTAATTCTATATATCTATAAAAAGTAAATATGATTTTAAAATAAAAACATTTCTTTCCCAGTTTGCTTTCCTTAATAAGAAAAAAAAATTATATATAAAATATAGAAATTATGTGTCTGTATTTTTATCTGTGAACTATCCAAAAGGAGAATCTGTATGTATACATACATCAGTACACACAGACAGAGTAAACCATAAAAGAGCCATAACTTACAAAAGAATGTCAGCAAATCAAAGGACAAGACATAAACTGAGGAACAGTTCAAGTCTAAAGTTTTATATTCAGTCATGTTAAAAAAGTTACCTGTTGGTCCTCCAAAGTATCAAAAATAAAAAGTAGGAGGCAAAGGGTTCAACTAACTACATTTATTTAGTTCATTTTCTGTATTATTTTCACTTAATTTGTCTAACCTCTACTATTCTTTCTTATCCCTCATACTGTGTCAACTTTCCCACATCTCAATGCTATCTTTTGTTTTTGTTTCTAGTATAATCAAAATAGCAATGGACGAGGAGTTAGAAAACTTAGGTTCTGGTTCCTCCTTTCTTGCAATTACTTGTCTGACTGGGCAAACTTCAGGGTCCATTTTTCACATGTGACTAAGCATCAAAAGAATAGTTGAACCAGAAGCCTTTTAAGATTCCTTCTGACTCAGTGAGTATACCATCTCAGTGATTTCCAGTTTTGGTTATTAAACAGTATAGTGTACATATATTCACATTAATGGTAAAATTTTAAAGTCTGATAGTTTTTTAACAAATTGCCTATATATGCTCAAGTTCCTTCCAGCTCTAAGATTCTGTGATTCTAGGATCCAAAGTCAGGTGAAGATGTGTCAATGACTTTTCATATTAAGTTTGATAAAGACTTAGTTTAATAATATGACAGTCACCATTTCTTCATTCCAAGTATTTTCCACACAATTCTGAAAGTTTATCTTTGTACAAAATGATCACTAAAGTGCCTTTAGAATCTATTATTGTGAACTGTTAAGTCTTATTTTAACAAAAAAATTGATATTTCATATCCAAAATAATTTTTTAGAATTTTCATTTCTGGTTCTAGTTAAAATTTTTTCTTAATTTAAATAAAAATTAACTTTTAACAGATAAGTACATACTTTTCTAGTATAAGGGCACTTTAGTAAAAGAAACAGTGAACAAAAAAACACATGTGCCTTCAGATCAAGCCAAAAAATCAGAAAGTTTACACTTTAAGGGCACGTAGAATGACACCCCAGTGCAGGCTGATAGCAAAACCAGAAAAGTTCATCCATTTTAGCAGTGTAACACAACCCCGAGGGGAGTCTGTCAATTGAAGCGTTATCACACTTTAAACTCTTTCACTCAAACTGTCAGTTATCTATTTATCATTTCGCTTTGGTAATTCAGCCATAGTAAACATAGACACCTATGGTGACTTTGTAATTGGCCCTCATTACAATACCAAATTACTTAGAGGGCTTGGGAACAAGAAAAAGAATGTTCATGTATGCCCGTGAGGTAAGCACTGTGAGACAGAATTAGGTCAAGGCAAACCACAAGCAGAGATCTTCAATTATTTGTATCATTAATATTAAAAAATAGAATAATTGTTCACTTTAAGACAAACTAAAGGCTGACAAAAAATTCTGGAAAAATTGAAGTCTATTGAATTACTTTTTATCTTTACATGATTCAAACTTATGAGAGTAAAGATCAATCAGAAAACATAACCAGCATTATAGGATTCTAAAAAATTATGTAAAATAAAACTGTTTGCCTTCAATATACAATCTTGAATTTTATATTTGCTCTTACCAAGGTACTTTACCAATGTATGTATTTCTTATAAATACACAATAATTTTCCCAATTGCAAATGAAAAAAAAAGATAAAAATATAATGACAATGCCAGCAAGTCTTCTTGTATAGGCTGCATAGCCAAAAATCAACTTCAAGAATTTGAGGAATTCAACAGATCAGTTAATCACTATGGAAATAAGTCCACTTAAGCATGAAGCTTATGAAATTATACCATGAAGAGCCTTTTCTTTCTTATGTTTGGGGCATTTGACATTTTAATATTTTTATCTCTCCTTGAAGAGAAGTTTTATAATATAGAGTGAAGGAATTTCACTATTCCTGTTAGGAAGAACTTATATAGAAATAAATATGACTGAAGAATTTCAACAATAGCTCTGATTCAATAATTCTGTATTCTCTTCCTGGCTCTGAACAAGTCACTCAAGTTTTTCCATTTGAGTCCCTTACTACTTATACTTTATAAGTTTATGTTTGAATTAGTAAAATATCTTTTGAATGTCCCTAAATAAAGCTTGAATAAATTCTCATCTAATAAAAGAAAGCATTGAGGAAGAAAAGCATAATACAAAATAATGTATTCATGCATATGGTAGGAGATGATATATCAATGAAATGAAATTCTAGGAGCTGTAGCTCATAGTTTTTTGTGTAGAACCAACTTTGTCTGATGAAATACTAGACTAGTGAAAGACAAAACAGCTTTCAAAATAGATTAAAATATCAGTGGCCATTTCATATACTATCAATTTATGGTTCACTATATTAGGAAACAATTTCATACTTGCAACTTCATTTTTAGAGTAACTTAGTTATTATACTGGAATACAGACTTCCAAACTAATACTCTGCCAATAAATTATTTAAAAGTCAATCTTATAAGTCTTTAGTAAGAAAGACTTCTCTATTTCCATCTGGTCCAAAATCATATTATTCTAATTTCCTTGAAAATTGTCAAAACCACCAATGACACTGTTTTAAAGTTAATAACTTAGTATAATTTTTAAAAGAAAAGTTTGTGCTGATAAGAATTATAAGATAGGATAATCACTATATTTCTCATTCAATTAAAAAAATTTAAAAATTTGCTCAAAGAGAGAACCTAAATAAACTAGCTCCTTCTGAAGTTTTTAAATATGCAAAGCATATTAATTAGATCTAGTTAGACTAAATCATTAAAACTTTATCTCCTCATATGACATCATCCATGTTTGACTATTTTTGGTAGCAGGATTTAAAAGAAAATAAAAAGACCTATGTGACAATGCAAATTGATTCCAAGGAATTAAATATCCCCAAAACCCAGTTTTAAAGTTGGCTAAAGATTTTCCTCTGATAAAAATTATTTTTTCATTAAAAAAATCAATACTAGCAATTAATTTGATTTTCCTAAGTTATTTATCACTAGAAATATATATATGAAACATTTATTGAGTAATTTGAATATTCTCATCCTTATTTTTTCTCTAAAACAAAATACCTTACTTACATTCTTTCCGTCCAACAATTCCATGCACTTTTCATTTCTGTTGAAGTTACTGACTACTTCAGGATGGACACAAGTATGATCCCTGCTGGAAAGAATAGTCATTGGGACCCCTGAGTACGCTGTCTTCCGGAGCTCTCTAGTAATCTGAGCAATCTGCTTGTGTGTGCGTGTCCCAAAATATATTTTAGGTATCTTAGATTTCTCCCCATGATCCTTCTTAATGGTATTTGAAGACTCTTCACTGTTTCCTTGTTTCGTAGAACAACAGCACCTAGTACAATGGCCAGGAGTCTGAAATAAAGGAAAGAAAAGATAACTTATATCTAAAATATCACAAAAAATGTTATCAAATCTCTTGTGGAATTAGAATCTATAAATAATGAATAACAATGGCCAAATAAAGAGAAAATTTCAAGGTAATGTGGTATCTAAAACTTGCCATTTAAGAAAAAACAAAAAACAAAAAGAAAAACACCCACAAATTCCACTTGAAATTGATCCTCTTTCTTTTTTAAAAATTATAAATGATGTTTCTATTTTTTCATCTTTTTAACATCACTCTAACTCTCCAGTTTTAAGGACATGTTAACTCTCTTTTCACAAATTATAAAAAAGATAAGACTAAGTAGAGGACAGTTTTAATTTGTGCTTAGGCTTCATGTGAGCTTGTGATATTACAGTTTTGCATTGATAGTTTTGTTCATAGCATACCTCATTCAAATATTCCTTAATATACCAATGTTTTAAAAAGCATTTTAAATATAGTTTACAAAAACATAGAATTATCAAATTGAATCTAAAGTATCACTAAAAAACAGTAAAGAAGAGAAAATTCTTCTCCAGAAAGAATAAGAAAATGAATGCAAAATATTAATATTTAATAATGAAGGCAGGTTGCTTGAGTGGAACAAATATATCTGAAATTCAATTACCTGTCATGGAATGCAAAACCATCAGTAAAATTATTATCCAGGATAGCTTTTCCTGGACAATTTCATTCGTAATTCAGTTTCATAATTGAAAGTTATAGAAACATCTCCTTAAAAACCCATATGGAATATCAAGAATATAGTTTAATATTTACCTGATTTTTCTCTTCTGTTTCCAAATTCTCAGACATTTTTTAAAAAGTGTAATGCTATATATTAGAACTCACAGGTTCTTAATAACTACTCCTCAAATACTACACCAAATGAGACCAAACAAAGCCTCATTTTAGAGAAACAGTGCAAAAAGGTTAATTTATGGAAGTGGTCACTGATGAGGAAAATGGCAAGTAGCACAGTAACTTAAAAAAATGAATACTGGAGAGTTTTAGTTTAGTAGAACAAATACTCCATTTGACTGAATTTTTTTTATTGTAATCAGTAAGATTAGCCTTCATAAACAAATGCTAAGTCATAGCATGTTACACCACAATACTGGGGATCAAGCTGTCTTTTAGCCTCAACTCAGTGGAAAAGCAAGTTCAAATTACTCCCAGTCTCACTCAACCTTGTCCGTCATTAAATATTACAATACATGATAGAATGGATGTAAATGTGACCCTTCTGGAGCTGTCACTCACTGGGATAAAAGGTTCACTGATGTGCCAAATAAACAGTCAGTCAAAGCAGATAAAGTTACAGCCATACTGGAATTGTTACATTCTCCTCTCAGGTTGCCAGTAACAGCAGATTTCATTACAGAGTACTGCCACATTAAATAGCCAGTTCCAAATATCCTGCCTTCTATATTGAATAATTACTTATTCACTGAAAGGATAAAAAGAAGAGTTATGAATGGGGCTCTTGTCAACAGTGAGGCAGGAAACAGCTGACATGTGGTTTATGTTACATATGTTGCAATATCCAACAATTTATGGTCACACAGAAAATGCAATGCAAATTATATCATGATATTTCTGACTGAATTCTTTTTTGGCCTTGCAATGATCACATTAATCAATTAACATACTAAATGAATTAAGGTAATTCTAGGTAGCAGAATTAATTTGTTTTTTCATACCTTCAATCTTTTCACTCAATTATACTATTTCTCTTCCTTATGATACAGCTAAATTCACAGGAATATTAGAATGTTATAGCCCAATACACCATTATGTACTATATAGATACATTATAGTCACATATAAAAGTAATCCAATAAAGTGGTCTTTTCTCAAGGCTCAGAAACCTACTTTTTGATGGAATACTTTTCAACATCAATTCCACTTAAAGTTTTACCATCTACTCCTTTTAATTTCACCTTTTTTCCTAACCAAAAACTTCAAACAATATAGAAATACAAAGTAAATCAACCATCCCATCACAAATAACTTAGTGTATAACTTATAGACCTTCATATAAATATAAACATATATTTCATATAATTATTTAAGTTATATTTCATGTAATTTTTTCAAATAAAAAGGATGTTATCATACAGCTTTATAACGAGATACTTTGTAATCAAACTTTTTAATTTTTAAAAAGGGAGAATTTGGCACTAATAATTTAAATGAATCCTAGTTAGCTGTACTAACAAAAGCAGATGATCAAGAACTAATTACAGAACTAGTTAAATAAATGTCTTTACTTAAGTTTCTCACAAGAGCGCTTTATTTAGGTACCTGAAATTTGTTTTTCACTCCATAACTCAGAATATTATAAACCATAGTTAATTTTATATTAAACATATTTTATTGTTTTTGAAGTTTTAAGGGATCTGAACTAATTATACCATCTATGAATGTGTGGTAGGCTCCTCAAGAAGACAGTTTTCAATGAGTGGTCATGTAAGTAGAATATAAGATGGAAAGTAAGAAAGTTGATTATTTTTCCATATTATCAAAGAGGAAATGTTTCTTTAAAAGTCATGATCTGTTAAAGTTTACATTTATAAGATTTGGTACAATCATATTTGAAGACAGACAAATTGATTGTGACAATATAAGAGAGGCTTCAAAAAGACATTTATTTAATAACAGAGAGAATTACTTGTATCAAAATCAGCAACTTTCAATGCTATAAGAAAACTAGAGGAATGATCCTGATGACAGCAATAACAAGAGGTCAAAATATTCCCCAATCCAAATAATAGGCTAACAATTTATGGCCTTTCTCTGAAACTCTTTGACCTCAGGGTCTTAAGACAATTAGATGAATGAAAGAAATAATTTCCTACCTCTTGGTTAAGTATTTTTCCTGCTAACAAAATATAGCTTTTATCTTTCACAAGAATGTTTTCCCTATTCCTCTGGGTCTTTAAATTTAGAGAAATTGTATTAGGAAGCAGGAGAATAAAATTAAAAGTGTTAACTCTCAAATAATATATCTGAAGGTCATATGGACTCCCAAATACTTGTAAACTCTAAGTCCTGTAAGTGGCTAAATTGAGTGGCAGAATCAAACTCTTTAAAAAGGTAGCTTCTTTTCCACAGCTAGAGACTATTGAGAGTCCTTTTACTTCAACAAAAGACAAGAAAACCCACCCAACCCTAGTAACAACAAAAATATATCATCATTTAAAGAGATACACAAGAGACACATGCAATATGACAGCTGTAAATATTTCCACATACAGTAGTCAGTTGTTTCAAATACATTTCAAATCTATAATAAACAAAACTATTCTTAGGTCAGCAACCAAAGATTTAAAAAGTTTTTTATTTGTGTTTAATAAATTCTACCTCTTCCCTCTCTTGTCCTATTATATACAAACATATTGAAATTCTTTGAAAGGATGAAGAATTAGAAGATTTTATCCTGAAAGAAAGGCCAATTGCTGAGTCCTTGCCACTATGCCTTTCCCAAAGCTGTAACTGGAAGTTCAAAAAATATACTACAATGTCAACATCTAAGATTTATAACTACCTCTGAATTTTCTCCACCCAGAATAATTACTATGCCTAAATGCTTAAAAAATAAAATAAGCATGGTAATTAAATATTTTTTAATGAAAAATGATAATGAAATAGCTAGAAACTAATTTCATTGCCAGAGAATAAGTTTTTTTGATAATGATAAATCAGAGTAGCTTCTAACAGGAGGCTATAAGTTCAGTTCTAAAAGCAGGCACAAAATAGAATATTTAATATGAAAAATAAGTATCTAAAGAAGTAGTGAGGAAAAGAGACTGAAAAGAAGCTTATTTTAATGACTTAAAAGGAAAACTAGGTCAATGAAACAGTAGCTTGTATTTTTCTGTAACTTTCCACATGTGTTGTCTTTCCAACTACACTGCAAATTCCTTGAAGACAGAAACTATGTCTTACATTTCTTTCTATAACTCATTCACTGAGTATGTTTTACACATAACTGGAACTTACATTTTTTTTAAATTGATGAACTATGACTAAATGTTGCTAACCAACTATTGTGCCTATGCATCACTAAATCTGACAGATGTTTAGATGATATGCTAATTTGAAGTGCTATCCTTCAGTATCAAGCCAAAAGATTAACTTTTAAAAGAAAAAGCAAGCCAGGCATGGTGACTCACGCCTGTAATCCCAGCACCTTGGGAGGTAGAGATCAGAGGATTGCCTGAGCCTAGGGGTTTGAGACCAGCCTGCGCAACTTGGTGAGACCTTGTCTCTACAATAAATCAAAAAGCCGGGTGTGGTGGTGCATGCCTATAGTTCCAGCCAGTAGGAAGGATGAGGTGGAAGGATGGCCTGAGTCCAGCAGTTTGAGGCTATGGTAGCTATGAGAATGCCACTGCACTCCAGCCTGGGCAACAGAGTGAGACTCCAACTCACAAAAGATTAAAAATAAATAAAAGAAAAAGCATAGGACAATTATTATTTTTAATCATTTATGCTAGTATTTGTCACTTTAGTTGTGAGTGGCAAGCACATATCCTAATGTCTTTATTATTAATAATAACTACCATTTATTAGGGCTGTCCCTGTGCTAAGCCTTTTTCATGTACTATCTCATTTCATTCATTCATTCACTCAAGAAACATTAGAGTCAAGCCAAGACAATAACAAAGGTCACCTCATCTCACTAAGAGTGCTTCGCTCTTCAACTGTTCTACAAAGTATAATTCTTGAAATTTATCAATACCAGTTTCACTCATAAACTAAAGAACTGTTTAAAGTTAGTTCTAAGTCCATTTTTTTCTTAATGTAATTATAAAATACTCCTAAGGGTTAACTGTAAAATTTACTTCATAAAAATTATTTTAACATGCTGGTTGACATTTAAATCAAATATTTTCTTACAAGACCCATCTTATATCCAACAAGGGGGAAAAAAATCCAAAATCTTTTCTTTTTTCTTTTTTCCAAAAACTTTTCATTAAGAAATTCTTTAGAGCAAGAGTCAGCAAACTTTTTTCATAAAGGGCCAGAGAGTAAATATTTTAGGCTTTGTGAATTCTATGGTCTCTGTTCCTATATCAGAAAACATATTTTATGATTCAAATGCAGGGAAGGATTACTTAAAACAATAAACCAAAAGTACATGTGGTAGAAAGCACAGTTTTATTAACATATAAAATGTCTATTTAAAAAGACATCTTCCTTTAAAAAAAAAAAAAAAGGTAAAAAGGCAGCACAGGCTGAGAGAAGATAGCTGTAATGCATAAAACCAAGAATCAGTATCTATAACACATAAAGAATTCCAGTAAATCTATTTTTAAAAGGCAAACCTCATAGAAAGCCAAGAACAGGCAAATCGCAGACAAGAAAAGCTGAAAGGCTAATAAACATCTGAAAAGATGTACAATCTAAAGTTCAACTTCATCAATAATTAGGAAAATACAAATTAAAACATAATTAGATTCCATTTCACATCTACTAGGAGAGGATATGAAGCAATTCTCATATACTATTGATCAAAATATAAACTGGCACATCTACCTTGCAGAGTAAATTGTTGATCTAGTGAAGTCAAAGACATATGCCCTTTTACCTAGCATGACACCGTTAGGTATACATACTAGAGAAACTCTTGTATATTAAGACAGATATAAGAGGAATATTAATTGTAGCATTGTTTTAATAGTGAGGAAAATAAGCTAAGTGTATCAACAGAAGAGTGAATAAGTAAATTGTGGGGCTTTTTCCAATCAAGATAATATTTATAATGAAAAAATATGAGAGTTGCATGTATCAACATAAATATGAAAAAAATGTTGAGCAGTGTATGACTTAGATGAAAAAAATATACTCTATTCTGGTTTCTCCTCAGTAATTTAATGCCCAGAAAATAGCTTTCATCTTAACCCCTTTTTAACCTAATTTATCAGAATATAGGTTCTTAAATTAGGGTCCATAGACTGTTACAACAGGTTTGAGATCACCCAGAAACTACAGGCACAATTTTGTGTGCATTTCTAGAAAGTGAATCCATAACTTTCATCAGGTGCTCAAAGGGAATTGTGACTATTGTAAGGGCTTTATTCTAGAACTTATGTCTTCTTTCATAATAGAAATCAAATGGAAACAGTATTTTATTTGCAATCAGCTTGGTCAGACATATTTATTCTGTAAAGGATTTAACAAGTTAATAGTCAAAAGAAAATAATTTTATAAAGACCCCTCCATTGCCTGTAAATTCATTTCCCTTTTAATGTTTGTTAATTACCTAATATTAAGGCTACAATACTTAGTTCCCTAGTGTATATTTCTTACTTCATTTTACAGATTTAAAAAAAGGAAATCCAAAAGAGTTCTTCAATTTGCTACAAAATACATGATAAGTTTGTGGAGAAGTTGAAATTCATAACCTTAAATTTTAAAGCTTTAAAAGAATCATTTTCATTTACCCTTTAACTAAGCAAAATATTGCTCTTTTTATTTCAAAAAGTCATGCACATAAAGAGCTAGTGGAAAACAGCCAACAAACACAAAATTATACCACAATCCTTGGGACATAAAAAAGAGGGTTTATTGTCAATCTTTATCAACTATTTGCTGTTGTCCAAGCCATCTAAACAGGTACTGACTGCCTGTTGTGCAAAATCTCACATAAGCACACACTCAAGTAAGATAGCAAAAGCGACATAACTATACCTTTTCAGCTATTCTTTTTTAAAAAAAATTCAAACAGTAGTAGTACTCTACTGCCAGTTTCATGATTAAACTGCACAAAGCAGCTGTTTATCCACTCACAGCAACCAGCAGGTGAACCTGATTCAATATTTATCACAGGCTTTCACAGATCACTGCTAACCAAGCAAACGTTTTAATTAAGCTGGAACTTGCTTCAAAGAGCTCATTCAAGATGTCAATCAGCAGGTAAGGGATCAGATACAGTGTCAGGTGAGAGTGTGTAATACAAATCCACAACTTTCTTCATCCCATCGCTGTAAATTAGCCTGCTCTAAAGTTCAGACTCTGATTGTAACAGACTGCCAGTCTCCTGGAATGTGTAACTGAAGTCACTCAAATTCTTTTGTGAAGGTTGTAAGCAATATGTTAAACTGCAATGGGCTAGCACATTAAGACAGATCCTTTTCACGGTTGTTTTTTGATACCATAAGTGTTTGTTACCCTACTCTCCACTTACTGTTTACTTTCTTGCCTAGTGTAAATGGGAATTCCTTAACACAGTTGCCTCAGTTTCTGAAAAGTGTTTCAGTAGAATTAATCAATAAGAATTCTCAGCTTAAGAACAAGCATATCATAAAGATAACCAACCCACCATAAAGCAAAATCTTCCTGGTGTGTGAACACTTTACACAGATGTGATTATGGCAATGAGTCGCAAAGCAGTGATGACACTGACCAACTTCATGAGAAATACCTGGGGGATATCTGGGGTGTTCATAACAAAATAAAAAGGAAAAAAGAAGACTCAAGGGAGAAAAATGGAGGAGGGGAGAATGAGGAGCTTTTCCTTACACAAGAATGCCAGCGAAAAATTGCAAATGGAATGATAAAACCTTAAAAATCACCATTTTGAAATTTTCATATAATAACTGATTTGGGCAAGCTACATAGATAGATGCTAAAAGCACTGGGTGAAAAGTATTGGGAAATAGGATATTCACACAGTCTCAAAGTATCACCCCACAGATTACTCATTAATTACAAAAGGAAAATGTACCATTATATTGAAGAGACCTGTTGGTCACCACTTCAACCAAGTAGTCAAATTCAGCACCAACAGCAGGAAGACAAACTGGCATCATATGCCTCCTGATATCACATAAGAAACATATTTATGCACCCATCTTGAGTAAAACCACATGATTATTAAATCTAAACAATCAAGACATGAATAAAAAAGAATCCAGGGAAAGAGAAACTGTGGTAAAAAGACATATGTATTATTTAGTTGGTGAAAATTAATCCAATTGTACACTTACAATATGTACACATGTAGATATTTCAAAAAAGTTTTTTAAAAATTCTATCCCCTGGGACTGAAGGTAATTTTTACATTCTCTTTTATTATATTTTGGTATTTTAAAAATTTTTTCAATGAACCTTTTAAAATGAGAAAACAATGCTATCCTATTAGTCATCTTCCACATATTAACCAAAATGCTATAAACAAAACATATGAAATAGAGATGGCTGCTTTTTTCATGGGCATTAAAGATTAAATAAGTTATTACCAACATACAAGATTCTAAAGCAGCACTACCCAATATAATTTTCTGAGATGATAAAATATTCGCCATCTGCACTATTCAACATACTTGCCATTAGCCACATGGTGCTACTGAGCATTTGAAATGTGATTACTGCAGCTGACTGAATTTTATTTTTTCTTCTTTTGAATTGTGGTCTCTATCACCCAGGCTGGAGTGCAGTGGCATGATCACAGCTCACAGCAGCCTCAACCTCCTGGGCTCAGGATATTTCCTCTACCTTAGCCTCCCAAGTAGCTGGGACTACATTTGAGCAACACCACACTGTTTATATTTTGTAAAGACAAGGTCTCACTACGTTGCCCAGGCTGGTCTAGAACTCTTGAGCTCAACCAATTCTCCTACCTGGGCCTCCCAAAGTGTTGGACTACAGACATGAGCCACTGTGCCAGGCCTGAATTAATTTTAATTAATCAAAATAAATAACTACATATGGCTAGTAGCCACCCTACCAGACAGCATAGATTTAGAGTATTATCAGAGATTCTAGATCCTATAATGTTTGCAAAAGTTATTTTGTGCACACATGCATGTATATGTATGTGTGAAAGTCTCTTTGTAAATTCAAGTTAGAGAGGAAAAAAATTAAAATACACTGTAAAAATTGTGTGCCCATATGTAAAACGGGCCCTGCAGGGTTGTAGCTCATAAAAATTAGGCCCACAATTTCACAATTTTTACAGATAAGTAAACTTTTTCTGATCTTTTTGTTCTAATCTTTGTCTGAATACCAATCAAAATCCTAGAAAAGTTTTTTTTTTGGTAATCTAAAAAATGTTTATAAATTTAATCTTGAAAATAAACTAGTGAGAAAAACAAAGCTTTTTAGAAAAAGAAGATGAGCAAGAAGGGTATATATTCCTATAGATGTAAGAATTTAGACTATATGATAAAGATGCTGTACTAGGTACCTCTTTGGACATATGTCCAACATTTTGAAAATACTCATCACCTATATACCCTGCTGATAGGCTGTACCTAATATCCACATTAATAATACAGAACTGGGAATGGTTCTAACACTGTTGGTGGGAATACAAGCTAGTTCAACCTCTATGGAAAACAGTGTGGCGATTCCTAAAAGAGCTAAATATTGATCTTCCATACAATCTAGCAATCCCTCTCCTGGAAATATACCAGAAGAACATAAATAGCTCTACCAAAAAGACAGCTGCACACGCATGTTTATTGCTGCACCATTCACAATAGCAAAAACATGGAACCAACACTGCTGTCCATAGAAAGTGGGCTAAATAAAGAAAATGTGGTACATATACATGATATATTATTACACAGCCATCTTAAAGAAGAACAAAATTATGAACTTTGCAGCAACTTGGATGGTGTTGGAGACCATACTAAGTGAACTATTACAGAAACAAAGAACTGACTACCACATGTTCTCAATCATAAGTGGGCCCTGAACACTAGTCACATTAGCACAAGGGTGGGATTGGCAGTCACTGGGCACTTCTAGGGGAGGAAGAGAGTGAGGGAGAGGATGGGGGACACGTAACAACACAAAGGGTACCTGGTCCAGTACCAAGTAGTAAGGGACAATTAGGAGCCCAAACTTCACCTACATGCAGCCTACTTACGTAGTTAATCCTCACTTGCACCCCACAGCTCTATAATAAATAAATTAAAATAAATAAAACAAAAATGAAAGCTGAGATAATAATAATAACATAGGACCATGCCCACAGCCATTTAGGCACTGCAAAACCAATTACATCCACTTTCCTTGTATTTGGTGCTTTGGGATTAAGTTGATTAATTACAGGGAAGAGACCAGAACATTTTGTTGACTTTAAGCTTTCCATTTTGGGATGTCATAGTAAGATCATAACAAAGAGATTAAGTATCCATAACAGTCTACAAAAAGTAATGAGAAAACTCTGTAGAGATGTACAGATGTCACATTAGAGGCCCCAAAGTGAAGAGAGAAGCTGCCTAAAATCTTTTGAGTCCCAATAAGGGCAGTTCTATCTCCTGTATGATCTTTCTTTGGGTTGGTTTCTATTTCTTAAAAAGCAAACCGTTGCTGATTAAGTCAAGTGGCATTTCAAATCTGTGGGCAAATTATTCAGTTAATACTAACACAAATGACTATTTGGGGAAAAATTAGTTACAGCCTACCTCCCACCTTACATCAATATAATTTACAGATGAATTAAAGATTAACATATAGAAACTGAAACCATGAGACTTCCAGTCCAATGCAGATTAGGTAAACATATATGCCCTCCTTCCCACCTAAAAAAAACAAAACAAAACAAAAAAACCCCACTAAAATAAACTGAGTTTGTAGCTGAAGTCACAAACTGGAAGTCAACAAATCATATCTGATTGACAATCATGTTCTGACTGGCTACACAGGGTTTTATAAGTTTGAACCATTTAAAAATCGTGCGATAAAAGTCTATGGTTTTAGTTTCTTCTGGAGATACTGAAAGATTGGCCGCATTGGGCCTATATTCTTACAGGGCAGCAATCAGTTAAGATTGAGTGTATTGCCACTCTTGGATGGGACATACACTCTCAAGATATCACAGTCCCTACCACTCAAAGAGTGTAATCACATGCATTTATACCTAGACTCCTTCTTTCATCCATGCTACATTATCTAGTGCTCATTAAGATGCCAACCCCTGGTATAAAAGTACAAAAAGGAATAAAGCCATAACAACAAACAGTATAGAAAAGAGATTTACCAAAAAATGGAAGAATGCAAAATGAATTTCTGAAAATCTAATAGGTGGAAAAAAAGAAGCATATAATGCATGACAAGTATCCTACAGGGGAGCTGGGAGCCAGTGGAACTCTACTCAATCAGCAGATCCAACAGAGAGAGTGTGATAAGTAGGGCTGAATCAGGGGAATAATCACAAATTTGAAAAACAGGTCAATTGACCTGATCAGCATCCCCATCTCTCTCTTCCACAACCTAGTACAGAAAGCAGACACCAGATGCCTTTTCTCCAGAAAAAAAGAAAGAAAGAAAGAAAAAGAAGTATTTCATAAAGCTAAAGCTTCTACATTGGATTCAAGCTTATTTGTTGTTTTTCCTGAGCAAAGTTCTCATTTCAGCTTCTAAAGAACCCACTGCGCTTCATAGCCAGTTCTCTGCCCAACTAAAATAAGGCCTTTGCCCTCACCATGCCCTAATACCTAGCAACAAAGCATTCAACATTATGTAACGTTCAGTTAATTCAAAAGCTGAAAAAGCCTATATCAGCGATCTAACCCTTCTGGCCTTAAATAAAAACTGACATTAAGGATGATCAGCATATGAGAAAACCAACAGTGTAAAAGAGAATGACAAAAATGAAACAAATGAAAATTCACTCTGGAGGAAACCCATATAGTTTAGAGATCATTTTAAAAATCAAGTAAACTCTCATTGCTATATTCCAGAAAACAGTACATCCTTTGAAAAAGGAACAATAATACTAAAAGAAAGAGCTCTTTGAGACTAAAAATCTAATTGCTGAAAATAATGGAGTGGCTGAAATTATTTTTAAAAAATAACAAAAGAGAATTTCTTTAAGTTGAAGAAGTCTCTTGAATCTTCAATATAATAAAAACCACTACGTCACTAACATAGAGAATAAAAAAGATTCTTACCTAAACATCCTGTCATAGGAGAGTATAAACATAAATTATAGAACAGTCATTCAAGAGAATGCAATGTAGTCATTTAAAATGACATAGAAGACTATTAAATGACATGAAAGTATACTCGATCTATTATTATGAAGAGCGACTACTGGACATTATTTGCCTCCTGAGTGATGGATTCAACAGTATGCATAACACCACTGATGTGTTATTACTGATTACAACAACAAAATGGAAATAGAAGACTTTTAAAAGTGATACCATGAGGATGCAACCAACCAATCCTGAATATGGAAAATTCTACAGGACAAATAATGCAGTTTTATTAACAAATAAATAGCTTCTCTCTTAAGTGAAATACCATGCATGTACCTATCTTCTTTGGATTCTGCTTTCTAAAAAGTCAACTCTAAACTGACAATTTTGAAACAAAGACAATTTATTTGGGTATTAGACAATTTAAAGAATTTGCCAGGTGCAGTGGCTCATCCTGTAATCCTGACACTTTGAGAGGCTAAGGCAGTAGGATTGCCTGAGCCCAGAAGTTCAAGACCAGCCTGGGCAACATAGCGAGAGCTTGTAGTCCCAGCAACTCAGGAGGCTGAGGCAGAAAGATTGATTGCCTGCGCCCAGGAGATGGAGGCTGCAGTGAGCCATGATCATGCTACTGCACTCCACCTGTACAATAGACTAGCATTCCAACTAAAAAAAGAAAAGATTTAAAGAATTAGACAATTAAAGAATTATTAATTTTTTAAGCTATGATAATACTATGCTTAGAATGTCATTGCTATGTTTTTTAAAAGTCTTTATCTATTAAAAAGTAAACATTAAATTGTTTATGGGTGAACAGGTATGATGTATGATACTTGCTTTAAAATACTGCAGTCTCTCATGTTTCCTCCGCCCATCCCTCACCTACCTTCCTACCCCTCAAAATGGCAAAGGGCAAATAAGACAAGTAGGGAAGGTAAAATGGCAAAATATTGATAATTGTTAAAGCTGAGTGGTAGGAAAAAAGGGTTCATTAATCTGTCCTCTCTCTGACTGTGTGTGAGATTTACTTAATGAAAGTTTTTAAAAATAAGGACATCTTCCAAATTCCAACATTAATCCTAACCCAGACCTAAATAAACTTTTTCTTACCAAAAATAGTGAAAGCAAATCTCACTATATTTAAATAATGAATTCTAAATATAATAGCAAACACATGTATGCACACATGCTACAGTTACCTGCACAAGTGCACACACGTGCGGGCACACACACACACACGCACACAACTTAAAAGCCCAGAATGAAAGGATAATTCAGAATTAAGACCTCTATACAATTTAATATAATTTTAAAAATCACATTAATCTCCATAGTTTAATATTCATTCCTGATGAAAACATTGAGTAAAATAGGAATAAAATGACTATTTTATGCTTACTAGGAAGCATTCCTATTAAGTCCTCAAACAAAGCAAGGATGATTATACTTCCTAGTGTGCTAAGGATAATTCCAGGCATATATCTGTAATATCTGTTGTTTCAGATTAATTACTAATAATGCTCCTCCCATCTTCATTCTCAAAAGTGTTCTGGTTTGGACAATAAATTATATGGTTGTTCTGTTTCCATCATTATGTAACTTTTTTCCCCTGGATATATTACGCTGGGTGTGGTGGCTCACACCTGTAATCCCAGCACTTTGGGAGGCAAAAGTGAGAGGACTGCCTGAGCCCAGGGTTTAAGACAAGCCTGGACAACTTGGCGAGACCTCATCTCTGCAATAAATCAAAAAATTAGTCAGGCATGGTAGTGCGTGCCTGTAGTCCTAGCTACTTGGAAGGCTAAGGTGGAAGGATCACCTGAGCCCAGCAGTTCAAGGCTGTGGTAGCTGTGAGCATGCCACTGCATTCCAGCCTGGGTGACAGAATGGAATGAGACGCCAACTAAAAAATAAATAAATAAAATAAATCTGGAGATATTATATAAAATTGCAAAGAATGTAAACTGATCACCATTTGCAGAAGATATGATTGCACCACTGAAAAACCTAAGGAAGTTTATTAAAACTATTACAAACAAAAGAATTCAGCAATACGGCTCAGTAAAAAATGGATACATAGAAATTAATAATTTTCATATATAAAAACATAATCAGAAATGTAATAGAAGAAAAAAGTCCCAATTACATAGAAATAAAAGATAGGCCAGGCTCGGTGGCTCAGCCTGTAATCCCAGCACTTTGGGACGCAGAGGTGAATGGATTGCCTGAGGCCACAGGTTGGAGACCTGCCCGGGCAATTTGGTGAGATCTCATCTCTACAATAAATTTTTAAAAAAATTAGCCGGGCATGGTAGCATGCGCCTGTAGTTCCAGCTACTTGAAAGGCTGAGGTGGAAAGAGCGCTGGAGCCCAGCAGGTCGACACTGGAGTGGCTGTGAGTGTGCCCCTGAACTCCAGCCTGGGCGACTGAGTGAGACTAAGACTCAAAAAAAAAAAAAAAAAGATAAATTACTTAGGAATCAAACTAAAAATAAATTTTTAAAGTTATTATGAAAACTTTAGCCGGGCTCGGTGGCTCAACCTGTAATCCCATGCTTTGGGAGGCTGAGGTGAGTGAATTGCCTGAGCCCACGGGTTCGAGACCCGCCTGGGCAACTTGGCGAGACCTCATCTCTACAATAAATTAAAAAATCAGCTGGGCATGGTAGCGCGTGCCTGTAATTCCGGCTACTCAGAAGGCTGAGGCGGAAGGATCACTGGAGCTCGGCAGGTCGAGGCTGCAGTGGCCGGGAACGGCCACTGCACTCAAAAAAAAAAAAAAAAAAAAAAAGAAAGAAAACTTTAGATGCTACTGAAGGAAATAAAAAATAAAAAGAATAAGCAAATAGAAATGTATAGCATGGTCTTAAATGGGAAGAAAACATCATCAATGTAGGACTTCTGCTTCTAGTCATAAGGAAAAACAGAAATCACATATAGCCCCCCCAGAAAAACTACTAACAAACTGGACAGAAATATACAAAATGATAGTTTTCAGACACTGGAAAATGACAACACAGAACTGTGATCCCGGAGAGAAAAAATAAAAAAGGTGATACTTATCTTCCTTCTACAGATAAAAACAGAGTAACTGAAAAGAAAAATCCACTAGATGAAATTAACATCAAATTTTTAAATAGTAGAAGTGGCTTGGCACAGCAGCTCCACACCTGCAATCCCAGTGCTTTAGGAGGCCAAAAAAAGGATCATTTAAGGCCAGGAGTTCAAGATCAGCCTGGGCAACATAACAAGATCCCGTTTCTACAGTAAAAAAAAAAAAAATTTTTTTTTTAACTAGCCAGGCATGGTGGTGCACACCTATAGTCCTAGCTACTCAGGCTGAGACAGGAGGATTGCTTGAGCCCATGAGTTTGAGGTTACAGCGAGCTATGATCACACCACTGCCTTCCAGCCTGGGCAACAAAGTGAGACACTCTCTTTAAAAAAAAAAAAAAAAAAGAAGAAGGAGGAAAAGAAAAGAATAAAAAGAAAAAAGAAATAGAAGAAAAGGTCGGGGACCTTAGAGACACAGCAATAGAAGCTATGCAAAATGAAGCAGAGAGAGAAAAAAAGTACTTAAAAATGAAAATATACTTAGTGACTTATACTATCAAGCTATCTAATATACATAATTGAGAGAAAAATGAGTACTGAAAAAAAAATATACACACACACACACACACACACACACATATATATATATATACATATATATATATATTTTTAGTTGGAGTCTCACTCTGTCACCCAGACTGGAGTGCAGTGGCCGCTCCCTGCCACCGCAGCCTCGACCTGCTGGGCTCCGGCGATCCTTCCACCTCAGCCTTCCTAGTAGCTGGAACTATAGGCGCGTGCTACCACGCCCAGCTAATTTTTGATTTATTGTAGAGATGAGGTCTCGCCAAGTTGCCCAGGCGGGTCTCGAACCCGTGGGCTCAAGCAATCCACTCACCTCAGCCTCCCAAAGGCACGGGATTACAGGCTGAGCCACCGAGCCCGGCTTTGAAAATATATTTTTAAATGGCTCAAATTTTTCAAAATTTGATGAAAACTATAAACACATAGATCCAAAAAGCAGAATGAACCCCAAGCACAATAAATACATAGATACACACACCTCTTAGTTGAATTCTTAAAAAGCAAAGACAAAGATAAGATGTTTAAAGTAGCCATAGACTACTCTTTAGAAACTATGCAAGATAATCCAATAACAAAACATCTTTTAAGTGCTGAAAGAAAACGTCAACTTAAAATTCAATATTCAGTAAAAGCGTCTCAAAACTAAATGTGACAATCTCTATCGACAGCCCAACAACATTTCTTGCAGAAATGGAAAAATGCATCCTTAAAATCATATAGATCCTCAAGACACCCTGAAGAGCCAAAACCACCTTGAAAAAGAACAAAACTGGAGGCCTTACATTTCATGATTTCAAAACTTACTACACAGCTATGGTATTCACAGTGTGGTATCTGGCATAAGGACAGAAGTAGACATCAGTGGAACAGAAGAGAAATCCCAGAAGTAAGCTTCACATATATGGTCAAATCTTTTTTTTCCCCCTCTTTTTTGAGTTCGGATCTCATTCTGTTGCTCAGGCTGGAGTGCAGTACCATGACCACAGCTCACCTCAGCCTCGACTTCCCAGTTGTAGGCGATCCTCCCACCTCAGTCCCCCAAGTAGGTGGGACTACAGGCACACACCACCACACCCAGCTAATTTTCTTGATTTTTTTGTAGAAATGGGGTCTTGTTATGTTGCCCAAGCTGATCTTGAACTCCTGCACTCAAGTGATCCTCTTGCCTCAGTCTCTCAAAGTGCTAGGATTACAGGCATGAACCACCACGCCCAGCCCAAATAATTTTCAACCAGAGTACCAAGACTATTCAATGAAGAAAGGACAGTCTTTTCAACAAACAGTGCTGGGAAACTTGGATATTCACATGCAAAGAATTAAGTTGGATCCTTACCTTATAACATATGTAAAAATTAACTCAACTTGGATCAAAGATACAGATCTAAAACTATAAAACTTCACCAAAAGCACAGGCAATAAAAAATAAAAATAAAAAACTTTTCTATATCCCAGGGCACTGTCAACAGAGTAAAGAGACAACTGCAGAATGGGAGAAAATACTTACAAATCATACATCTGATAAGGGGTTAATATTCAGAATATGTAAGCAATTCCTACAATTCAACACTAACAACAATTCAGTTAAAAAAAAAAGGGGGGAGGGCAAGGGACTTGAATAGACATTTTTCCAAAGAATACATACAAATGGTCAATAAGCACAATAAAAGATGCTCAATATCACTAATAATTAGGAAAATGCAAATTAAAAACATAATAAGATACCATTTCACACCTATAGAGATAACTATTATTTAAAAAACAAAACAAAATAGAAAATAACACGTTTGGCAAGGTGGTGGAAAAATTGGAACCCCTATGCACTGTTTGTGAAATGCAAAGTGGTACAGGCACTATGAAAAACTTTTTGGTGGCTCCAGAAAAAATTAAATATAGCTGGGCACAGTGGCTCATGCCTATAATCCCAGCAATTTGGGAGGCTGAGATGGGAGGATGGTTTGAGCCCAGGAGTTCAAGGTTGTGATGAGCTGTGATCACATCATTGAATTCCAGTCTGGTTGACAGAGTGACTCTGACTCAAAAAAAAAAAAAAAAATTAAATGTAGAATTATCATATGACCTAGCAATTCAATTCCACTCGTAGGCATATCCCCAAAAGAAGTGAAAGCCAAAACTTGAACAAATATGTGTATACCAGTGTTCACAGCAGCATTATTCACAATAGCCAAAAGGTAGAAATAACCAAATGTCCACAGACAGAAGACTGAATAAACAAGATGTGGTATATCCATACAGTAAAATATTATTCAGCCATAAAAGGAAATGTTAATTAACATATGCTACTAGGTAGAAGAACCTAGAAAACATGCTAAGTAAAATAAGCCTGACACAAAAGGACAAATATTGCATGATTCCACTTATATAAGGTTCCTAGAGTAGTCAAATTCATAGAGACAAAAAGGAGAGTGGTATTTTCCATGGGCTGGGAAAGGGGGAAATATAGAGCTATTATTTCCTCAGTCTGCAAAAAATGGAAAAGTTCTGGCATTGGATGGTGGTAATGGATACACAACAATATGAATATACATAATACCAGTAAACTTTTACTTAGAAATGGTTAAAATGATACATTTTATATTATAAATATTTTACCATAATAAAAAAATGGGCCAGGCGTGGTGGCTCAAGCCTGTAACCTCAGCACTTTGGGAGGCCGAGGTGAGGGGACTGCCTGAGTCCATGAGTTTGAAACAAGCCTGGGCAACTTGGTAAGACCTCGTCTCTACAATAAATAAAAAAATTAGCCGAGTGAGGTAGCATGCGTCTATGTTCCGGCTACTTGGAAGGCTGAGGTGGAAGGATCACTTGAGCCCAGCAGGTCGACACTGGGGAGGCCATGAGCATACTACTGCACTCCAGCCTGAGCAATGGAGTGATATTCCAACTCAAAAAAAAAAAAAAAAAAAGATGGTGATACAAAAAAATTTTGCCAGGAGGCCTGCACTACAAATGTTAAATGACTCTTCAAGTTGAAGGAAAAATTATACAATATAGAAACTCAGATCCACACAAGAAAGGAAGGGGGTTTCCCAGAATTGGGGAAGAGGAAGTTTAAGGAAGAAATCATTTTCCTTATTTGTAGACTGATTTAAAAGATAGCTAATAATTTAAAACAAAAACAAACAAACAAAAAACCACTATGAGGATTACAGTATATGTAGAAGTAAAATATATGATAAAAATAGCACAAAAGATGGGAGGGTAGACATGGAAGTACATTGGTAGAAGGTCCTTACACATTATATAGAAGGTGAAAGAATATTAAGATATACTGTGATAAGATTAAGATGCAAATTATAAGCACTAAAGCAACTCCTCAAAAATAAAACTAAGAGTTATAGGTCAGAAGACAAGGGTAAAGATAAATTAGAATCCTAAAACATGTTCGATTAATTCAAAAAAGGCAAAAAAGAGAAAAAAGGAATAAAGAACAGTTGAAACAAAAACAAAATAAATAGTAACCATGTTGATAATTACATTAAATGTAAATGGTATACATATGTCAACTAAAAGGCAAAGGTTGTCAGACCAAATAAGATTCAACTATCTACAAAGAACTGACTTCAAGTGTAAAGGCACACATAAGTTAAAGTAAAAGAATGAAAAAGATATACTATGGAAATATTAATCATAAGAAGTCTGGAGTGGCTACATTAATATTTGACAAAGTAGATTTCAGAAATAAGACATTTCATGATGACAGTTGGGTTAATTAATCAAGAACACATCGCCGGGCTCAGTGGCTCAGCCTGTAATCCCGCACCTTGGGAGGCTGAGGTGAGTGGATTGCCTGAGCCCACGGGTTCGAGACCCACCTGGGCAACTTGGCGAGACCTCATCTCTACAATAAATCAAAAATTAGCCGGGCATGGTAGCGCATGCCTATAGTTCCAGTTACTCGGAAGGCTGAGGCGGAAGGATCGCCAGAGCCCAGCAGGTCGAGGCTGCAGTGGCCGGGAGCAGCCACTGCACTCCAGTCTGGGCGACAGAGTGTCACGCCAAACAAAAAAAAAAAAAAAAAAAAAAAAAAGAACACATAATAATCCTAAAAACACATACAGCTAATAACAGAGC
>CAUYQG010301129.1:0-25119 GCA_963574415.1 Tarsius wallacei | reverse complement strand
AAAAAAAAAAAAAAAAAAAAAAAAGAAGAAGGAAAATCCAGCTTCTTTTTCTGAAATCTTGATATGATCTAGCATTTGCCTACAACTCCAATCTTTGTATACTATTCTTGCTCTCTCACACTGCTTCAGACATACTTGTCTTTACTCTTTTCCACAAATGTGTCAAGCTGTTCCCCCTCCCTGATTTGCTTTCCCCCCAGATCTTTACATGATCTCTCCTTACAATTCAGAACTCAAGTATTACCTACCCAGAGAGGTTTTTCATGCTATCTAAAGGTGTTCCCTGGTTATTCTCTGCTTCTGTCTTTTTTTTTTTTTTTTTGAGTTGAACTCTCACTCTGTCGCCCAGACTGGAGTGCACATTGTCATTATTCAATATTTTCTTATGTATTAATTTAGTCATGTGTGTTTTGTCTCTACTTACTGGAATATATGATCCACTATAACAGAAATGATCTCTGTCCTTCTCACTTTATACTCTAAGCAAACACAGATCAATAAACATCTGTCAAATAAGTGTTGCCATATGAAGAAGTGAGGACAATATGCACAGATGAATTTGGTCCTTCTTGGCTGCACAAAGATTACAATATAGTAAGGGGAATTAGTTATTTTTAGTGTAGCTACAATTACAACTAACCCTCAGCAGAAAACGACCACTTTTTTTTTAGCTTAACCTGAGAATAAAATCAGAATAATTCAAATCCTAGCTTTCTAACTTACAAATGTGACTCTGAAAAAGTTATTTTTTCCAACGAAGAGGTCACAAAATAGTACTTCCTAACTTTAAAAAGTAAAACAAAACATGGCATACAACTTTTTTTTTGCAAAAATAAGCAGAGGTAAACAGAGAAATACACTGAGGGTAAACAAAAGAGCAGTAAACAGAGGACGCTGTTCTAGAACCAAACATTTTCTGCCTGGGCACTCCAGATACACCAAGACCTTACCCTGCTACACTATCATTGGGATTTCTCTGAATAGGTTTTAGAAACTTTTAGCCATCTAATTTGCTTCTTAGAACATCTTGTTATATAACACAAGGATGGAGCTATAGGTTTGGAGTTGCCTATTACTTTCTTGCTTTCCCTACTTAAAAAACAGTGACACTTGGCATCTATCAGTCTAATTCTTGGTTATTCAGACCCTATGGCAGGTATGAGGAAGTTTAATAGAATGGCTGAATCACAACCTTAAACGCATGAGAATTTTTATCCCAGGCTTCTTATTTTTCAAGCCTCCACATTTTAGAACACTGTAAAAATCACTTCTTTTTACTTCTTCTCTCTAGATTTTCATGCTACATTTTCAAGAGAAGCAATTTAAGATAAAATGACTATGCAACTATTTTGTGTGTGGAGTCTATACTGTCTATCACACCTTTGACATTCCAGAGCTTACACTGGTTAATAAAACTCTTTCTGCCATGAGTCAGAAAATGGAAACATTAGCATTCAGAGTTGTCCTTGACAGTCAAGTTGAGCCTGTGTTTTCTAAGTTATATAAGCCAGGACTGGGAACATTTTAAATGTGTCAGCCAGGAATTTTTTTAATTAAAATAATAACTTGGTGGCCAATGTATCATATGTTGGTTTTGTGAATTTAGCCAGCTATTTTTTCCTCCTATTCAATGAGTATATATAATTACATATATTAAAATATTAGGAAACAATGCCATACTTTTCTCATTTTTGCACATAAATTATTTTCAGCGAAGAAATATTTTAAAAGATCATTGTTTGATCCATGGCATGCTTACTTCCAGACTCAAATTGAGTCTTCTAAAAGCATATGTGGTCAAATGTACTATTTACTGTCTCTGTTACTTAGATATCTAATTTTGTTTTGCTTATTCATTTGTTCTAAAATTAGAAATGATATTCTTGCCATATTGATCTATGGCTTACATTTTATGCTCTTGCAGAAGGGCTAGCACAAAGTACCGTTAAAGCTAGCCGTGAGTTGACAGCCTTAACATCAAACACAAAATAAAGGGACATGTAAGGGCTTTCCACAGTGACTGAGAATCCTGAAAACTGCATAGCACTGGGGTAGATTTGCATAAGCTGCATTTTATTAAATGTTATTTCCAGTATCTTATCTTCTATGACTTAAAAAATTATCTCTTCTTTCTCTTCTACTCAGGGATTAAACTAAAAAAAAAGGTTAAACTGACTTTTTTGCACATACCCAATAGCTACAAGACAGAAGTTATTGCAAAATTGAAAGCATATGTCCTATTTTCTCCGGCCTCAACTCCAAAAGCAAATATTAATGAATATTACAAGATTAGCTAATCTTTTCAGTATCAGCCATAGACAGAAGATTATAAAATATCCAATGTCTAGAGTCTATTTTTTAAGCTGATTCCTACAAGTAGCAAAATGCCAAACATAAAAAGGTAGAGTTAAACAGTTAAATTAGTCTGCCAACCTAGGTGTCTATGAACAATTGCCTTGATCACTGAGGTAAAGAATGCCTGCCTGCTTCCCTAGTTGGAAGACACATATTCTCAGGACTACTATTTTAAAAATACACTGTTTTGTAAAGCTATATGTAGTTAAGATTTTAGTTAAATATTGACATCTTATGAATTTGAATTTCTCATAGCTGGATTTATACAATGGAGATTTACAGTTGATCTGCTAATTAAGCCTGAAATATGAGCTAATTTTTCCAGATATAGCTATATCCCTAGAGAAGTATACTAAAATATTTGCCTACCAGAAAATGTTAACTTCAAATTAAAATGCTGTAATATAGGATTGTTAAATATTTTTTTCTTATTAAAAGTTTATCATTTATACACATATATGTACACGTGTACACACATACTAGGTAGTTATTATGCATTTCTTTTCATTATTTCTATTTAAAAAGTGATTTGTAATGCCAGATTTAAAAAATACCATACTCCTAATTAACTTTCTATACCATTATTAGAGAGATACAAATGTCAGTGATGTTTGCTCTCTAATGTCAAATAATAATTTTTCCTCATGACAAGAGAAAAGGCCAACAGTGAAATTTAACATTAAAAATGCTTAGATTTGACGAAATTAGATTTTGTTATACCACTGTGAATAATTGTATTTCTTCTAAATAATTCTCTAAAGGACTTGACAAAATTTGTTACTCCCAATAGTACATGTTTCCAATTTTATGATTTAAATATGACTTTTCTTCTACTTTCTTCAAATGTCTTTAGTGGTACTGAGTTTTTCTGACTCTCATTCATGTCAAACTGATTTTCAAAAATGACTTAAAACAACTTTAGAGTTACTTCAGTGTTTACTCTAGACCTATGCTATCTTACCCTTTCTAAGCACAAATGTGAAATAATGTTTAGGAAATGACAACGTAGGAAAATATAAGGCTGGGAAAATTTTTGGATTTCATGTTTAGAGGTCAAGAGCAATTTTTTAAAAAAGAAAGGGTATTTTAATTGAAAACAAAACCAATGTTGGGTCTCTTGTAAGCTCCATTGGAGGAGCTTTTGTTTTATTACTGATACCTCTGGTTATAGTATAGACTCAGCTATCAGTAACAGGAAAGGGCAGTGGTTACCTATATGTATACTTTATTTTACTCATCTTCCTACGTCATTGATTAACCAGCAGAAAATTGTTAACACTTGCGGGTCCTACACACACACACACGCACACATATAGAAACAACACAGACCATGTGTTTTGCATGGATTCTAAGTCCATCTACTGTCTACAAAAGAAAAAAAAAACCTTAAAATTAATATAGTTACAAAGATGTTCAACAACAAATATTAAGTTTAAGTGGTTTGTAGTGTTTTAGCTGAGCTGAATAAATGTACACATAAGACTAATGAGAACAGAATTTGTATCAAATATAAATCAGAAGTTTCTAGAATAAGGGTTATCAACATCTAGGAAAGTAATGTATTAGAAAAGCTGCCTCAGGAACAAAAAAATCCCTAGATACTAATGATCAATTAGCTAATGCAAGACATCTAGACATAATTTTTTTTTCAAAAGAAAACTTCAAACACGAATCAAAATATATTAGATTTTTTTTTAAAGGAAATGATGTGGTGGAAAGCAATTTATTTCTCTTGCTCTGTTTCCCCCATGGCCTACTCTAACTTTCTTCTTTCTATCAACTCTGGGCACTGGGCTAGGCTCCATATCCCCTGCTGCCCTGAATGAATTAATTTGGAAATAACTTTCAATTTTATGTTCAGTCAAATATTCTATTTTCTAAGCCTGACTGATCACAGTATTGTATAGCTACCATGACAATCAACTAAAGGTGTGCAATTTCGTTGTAAATCTACTGAATATTTTAAATAAGCTTCCCCAACAAGCTCTCCTAGAAGAATCTTTGAGATCCACTTACTTAAATGTGACTGCAGAGCATTATTAGTCTTTATATCAGAAATTATTTTTATCACCATTTTGTTATAAGTGAACATTTATGTTTTTTACCAACTTCTAAAGCTACCAGAGGGGGTTCTAAAAGACCATTTCGGTGAAGAGATTTGAAAGATTGTAAAAGCACTAATTGCTTCTCAATAGTAGAAAGGTGACTCAATAAATTTTTTTAAAACTGTTTTTAAAAACAGAATAGAAAATTAATATACCCAAACATGTTTCAGAATATATGTGGAAAAGGACATAGTATGAACTCGGTTGATCAAAAATGTGTGCATAATCATAAGAAGACAGTATAACTATCGTCAAAATTATAGGATCTGAAGTGAAATTTCCTGTATGTGATTCCTGGATGTATAACTAACCAGCTATGGGACCTTGAGAAAGCTGTGAAACACACCAGGTCTCAGATTCCTAATTTGTAAAATTGGTAAATAAGAATATGTATTTATTTACATGGTTAGGAAGATTGAAGAAGGTATAATTACATTACATCTTGCATGAAATATAGTGTACACTCAGTAAATATTAGCATCTAGTTAATTTTTAAAACCTATAGGCATATTCAGAAAAATATTTTAAACCAAATGGCAAGAACCCAATATTCGCCTATTTTATCCTCATCTAATACATTCTGACCATTATCTTCTAATAAACCTCTGAGGTACAGAACTAACTCAAATTATATCAAGTACTTAAATGTGAAACCTCAAACTATAAGAATCTTAGAAGAAAACTTAGAGAACACCCTCCTGGACATTAGAGTAGGCAAGGAATTCACAGCCAAGTCCTCAAAAGTAAATACAGTAAGGTCTAAAATTGACAAGTAGAAGCTTATCAGATTAAAAAACATATGCACAGCAAAAGAAACCGTCAAGAAAGTAAGGAGATAACCCACAGAATGGGAAAATATTAGCAAGCTATGAATCTAAAGAAGGCCTGACATCCAGGAAATACAAAAAACTCAAATGGATTGACAGAAAAAGGGGGGAAAAGGCATTAAAAAGTGGGCAAAGGACATGAACAGGCACTTCTCAAAGGAAGTCATATACGCAGGCAACAAACATATGAAAAACGATCAGCCTCACTAATCATCAGAGAAATGTAAATCAAAACTAAAAGGAGATACCACCTAACATTGGTGAGAATGGCTATTGTTAAAAAGTCAAAAAACAATAGGTGCTGGCACAGACTGCAGAGAAAAGGAAACACTTTTGCACTGTTGGTGGAAATGTAAGCTAGTTCAACCTTTGTGAAAAGCAGTATAACAATTTCTCAATGAAAAGAAAATTGAGCTTCCACATGATCCAGCAGTCCTTCTTTTGGTAATATTCCCAGAGGAGCATAAATTACTCAACAAAAAGGACACCTGCATACTCATATTTTTGCAGCACTTTTTACGATAGGAAAGACATGGAAACAACCCAGATGTCCGTTAAAAATGGATTGGATAAAGAAAATGTGGTACATATACATGATGAAATATGATGTAGCCATAAAGAAGAACAAAATCACGGCCTTCCTAGCAACATGGACACAGCTGGAGACCATCATACTAAGTGAACTATCACAGAAACAAAGAACTGAATACCACATGTTCTCACTCAAGTGAGCCTTAATCACTAGTCCCACGAGCACAAGGGTGGGATCAATGGACACTGATCACTGCTAGAGGGGGGAGGGCAGGAAGGGGGAGGAGGTACGTGGCATCACAATAGGTACCTGGTCCACTACTGGGAAAGAGAGGGCCAGCAAGAAGCCCAAAGTTCCCCTACATGCAATCTACTTATGTCGTAAATCCTCAGTTTTACCCAATAACTCTAAAATAAAACAAAAATAATGAATGAATAAATGGATTAGCAAAAAATTGATATAAAATGTGACTTTACAAAACCAGGAGAAGAATTGCTAAGTTACAGCAAAGTTATAAGATGTGGAGAAATATGTAACAAGTATTAAATCCTTACATAATACTTGAACTTGCAAATTATTTACATGAAATTAACACGAGTAACTTTAAACTACCTGATCTAGTGGTATCATACATTGTTTAAAAAAATTAGCAGTCTGGGCTCGGTGGCTCAGCCTGTAATCCCAGTACTTTGAGAGGCCAAGGCAAGTGGATTGTCTGAGTCCAGGCAACTTGGCGAGACTTCATCTCTACAATAAAAATCAAATTTATTAGCCGGGTGTAGTAGCACACGCCTGTAGTTCTGGTTGCTTGGGAGGCTGAGGCGTAGGATAGTCGGAGTCCAGCAGGTGGACGCTGGGGAGGCTGTGAGTGTGCCACTGCACTCCAGACTGGGCAACAGAGTGAGACTCCAACAAACAAACAAACAAAGAAAGCATGGTCAAAGATATGCCATGGAGTACGGAGGGACGACCCTAATCACTAAATTATAGGCATCGATTCTCCTGTCTCTTCTCTTTCTACAATCCATGCATGCATCCATTTATACATTCTGCATGTAGTTACACCATTAATATCAGAATAAATTGAACACCAAGGACATCTAATAAAAATTGCAAAATGCCTTTAGCCTGACTTTATTGAAAAATAACAGTATTATTGAGAGGGGGAGCTTGGGTTGGAAGGCTTCAGACAGAGCACAGAGAAAATGATAGAATATAGTTTTGAAATTCAGTTCCACTGATTATCCTCCTACTCAGACAGTATTGCCATTCTCATCATAAGCCAATTTTCCTCTTGATTTCCTTTTGAGTTCCTTTTGCCTCTATTTTAAAGAAAGTGCTATAGGATTAATGTTGACAAATCATTCCCTTAAGCATTTTGCTTCTGAGCATTTCATGCACAGACACCACTAACATGCTCTTTCCCTCCTGCTTACTCTGAGCTTGAAGACTTGCACGTACCCAGTCTCTGTCTCTGCCATCCAAACATTCCCAATCTAGGATACAGAGTACCACAATATCCCCAAATCTCTTTGCCACTTCTCTGCATTTGCTCTAGCCTCTAGGATCTCAGGTAGAATCAAGCTTCACTGGAATCTCAGAATAGAAAAGTGTGGGTTCAAAGGCAGACAGGTCAAAGTTAAAATCAGAGTCTATCAATTACTACCAAAATTACCTTAAACAACTCCTTAACCTCTTTAAACACATTATTTGTTTGTAAAATTAAGGATTAAAATTTCTCCAGGGCAGGATTAGTAGTGGAGTTAAATAAAGCATAAGAATATGCTAGCATAGTGCTTAGCAGAATTGGTAGATGATGAAGAAATGCTTATTTTCTTCTATTTCTGACATCTTCATTGTATCATTCCATTCTTAGGTTAAGATCCATGGAAACAGAACTTCTGAGCATCAAGTATTTATTCTCAATACATTAGCAATCATTACATATGTTTTAATTATCCAGTATTCTAAATGTGCTGAAACTGTATAACATCATGTAAAAATATTTCATTTAGTAGATTGTTTTTTCATTCTTACTAGATATGAACTAGATCTTAATTATCAACAGAATACAAAATTTCATTCGGTATACATTATTATCAGTTTCATTGGATTACTGAGTATTGGCAGTTGTATTAGTAGAAATGATTCTGTTCATAACAGAACTATTAATCATAAGATATTAATATTCTGTAGTTAACAAGTTTGTATTCTTTAGACAAAGGCAGTGCCATATGCATCTTCACATAAGATGGGATTTATGGACGTGCATTTTGTTGTGAGACACACGAATATATTTAAGAAAATCACTGCCTTAAAATTCATGTTATTATATCTTTTGTAGCTTTCTTGTTAAAGATGCTTCCCTAAAATGTATTCTAAAATGTCCCATATACAATTAAATAATTCATATACATTTACTAATGTTGTATTACCTATTCAAAATAACTGAAAGTTATTGGTACAGCACTGGCCCAAGAAAATAGGGACACTTTACATGACTCTAAGTTAGCAAGTGAGAAATAGGGTCCTTTCTTTTCCTTTTTTCAAACCCTAACCCAAAGGCTAGAAATTCCTAATGAGAAAGCATTACAGGAGTGATTAAGTATTAGCACTAAAGTTAGTGCCTTTATGATGAAGGGTCTTGGGAAGGTATGATTTTAGTAGATTCATTGATGTGCTTTAAAAGAAGACTGTAACATTTTGAGAAATGTTATTGAATCAAGATTCAGTAATTTCTAATTAACTAAATAGTAATCTGTTAGCTACAATCACTTGATTTTTAATACTAATAACATGGGCATGGATTTCTGAATTATTTTAATAATCAATAACATTAATATGCCAAGCTATGGTTGGAGTCTGCTGCTTGTTAACAGAAAGTTGATGGAAAATTACAAGTCTTCTCTACTTGATTTTTAAAAAATTATAACTGAGTATCATGTACACTGTACCACATAGACTATATGAGTATGATGTTATTATTTACATTAATTTCCACTTATTTAGGTCAAAAGAATATTACCAAATATTTTAGACCTATGTAGATACTTGAATAATGGAATGAAACAGGGACAAAATGAAAGAAGAAAAGTCAAAGATAGAGGACACCAGAGATAATATCTCCACATAAGCCACTTTACAGATGTCTTTTTTCCTTACCTTTACAAGTTGTTTTCTTGGCCCTACTCACAACATTTTTTGTTTGTTTGTTTTTTTAAATTGTCAAATTTGTTATGTCCCTGTCAGAAAGACAGCAATGATGAAGCCTATTTGAATAGAACTAGTCAGAAATATTAAAACATTAGTTCTAAAAAACAATGAATGAGCATTCATTGTTTGTCAAGTATTCTGGCAAGTATTGCAGAAATACAGAAGAGGTCTGGCTCTTGGGTTGTAGTATTTTTTTCCCTTATTATACTGTTTTCCTTTAACATTATAACAATTAAATTTTCATTAAGCACTTATGAGGACAAAAGATAGGAAATATAATGGAACTTCATAGTAGTAACTAATAACATGAAACAACAAACTTGCTGAAGATGAGAGAGAGCTTTCTGGGCACTAAAAGCACTACTTGAGTCTAAGGCATTGTCAGGCTTATCTGAAACACTCATCCTACTTTCAACTATTGCATTTCTCTTATATTGTCTATTTTCTTAATTCCAGCTCTGGGATTCCAACTGCCCAGGCTCAGAATCTATCATTTCGAGCTCTATTCTCATCCCCTAAATCTAGTCCTGTTTGTTCCACTTTTGATCTTCAAAATGTTTCTTACACCTGCTCACAATTTTCATTGGTTACACCTTAATTCAGGCTCTACATACTTTCTGCAACATTCTCAAAACATATTTTCTGGCCTCCTGTTTCTCTGTGTTCTCATTTATCTTACAAGACATTTTTTTCCTAAATATTAAAATAATTTTTAAAAATTGCTGTTCTCTTTAGTTTAATTTCTCATCAATAATGAATGGTTCCCTATTTTATGGAATAACTACAAATGCCTGAGTCTTACATACAAGACCCTCCATGAGCAAGCTTTAATCCATCAGCATTGAACATAGTGATGGTGTGTTACAAATGTAACACATGACCCAAATGAATGACACACCTGACATTTTCTCACCTTATTTCCTTTGCTCAAGCAAATCACAGTTTTCAACTCTCTTTTGCCATTTGCCATAGTTCATCGTGTATAATGGTCATTTATTTCTGTGAATTTATCTGATGTTCAGAATGTGAGCTTCTTAAGGAAGGTTCTATATATGATTGGTTTCTGTATTCTTCACAGGATTTGTGTGCTTTAATGAGTATTTGTTCAATTAGATGGAAAAGGATGCAATGGAATGAAATGAAATGTCATATCCTTTGGCAGGATTATATCTAAACCTTCCCTATTATATGAACATCTAGATCCTTTTAAATGTCACCAGATGAGGATATTTCACAATCTTGGAAACCCAAATGTTTGAGATTAAATAAGATTCAAGGAAAGGATAGGTAACTGAACTTTTACGAGGTTATTACTTTATATTAATCAGTATTTGCCATAGAACAATTATGGAAGTCAGAATATAGTGCACATTTTACATTTATATCCACAAATTCTAATAATTTGTATGGTAAAGTCTTTGTTGATGCTGACACTAAGATAATACATCCATGACCAAAGTTTAAATCTCTCAAAAGAACTGGTAGCTGCTAGTAAACTGAACCTGAAACACCATCCAAGTCTGACCAGGCCAGGAGACAAAGGATTTCACAGTCAAATATTTTCTTTTGATGAAAATGGCTTCCAAAATGTCAAACGTCTTTCCCATTAATGAAAGCTCAAGCCCAAGGCTTTTACTTCTCAATAGTTTCACTACTCCTTCAAGGGAAATCTTTTCATTCCTTATCAACATCACTAATAATATCCATCCCTTAAGAAATAAATGACCAATTAGAATTATTTGTGACATGTTTCTTCACAGGGGAATGAGAGGTTCGATTTGTTCACCTCCCCCCCCAAAGAGAATCAGCGTTGGGTGCCTCAAATCTAAAGCATGCCTCTAAATTCCATATATATGAAAAATGAATGGTCCCTTCTAACATTTGCAGCAAATTGAACTTTTCTCAGTTACCTAGAGCTAAGAGTTTAGCTAGATTTAATAGTATCCACCACTATAGGATCAATTGCTTTACGTTGCCTAATTGGCAGATTCAGTAAAAGTGACTTATTCTTTATGGCATTTCACAGTGCTTGAATTTCTGACCTGCCTCATAATAAAATGCTTTGGAAATGAAGATAGCAAAGGATCCTGTCACAGAGTATACAAAAGCATATCTGTAAGATTCATGGTATACTTGCAAGATTTGCAAACATTCAGACAAAGAGAAAGAGAGGGATAGAATGCACCCTCTGATCTGAGCAGAATTTAAATAAATTCTCAGCAACAAAACTTGTATCTTTTCTTTAATTTTGTCATCTATAATCATCTTTAATAAAAAAATGGCAATGGCTCAAGGATTTAACGTCTATCTATAGAAAACTAAAAATGAATAACCTAAATATTAGATTACGTTAGAAGTGTAGTAATGCATCAGGGGAAAGTCGCCCCCCACCCACATAGGGGATACTCCAGGTTACTGATGTATTTTTTTGCCAGATTAAAAAAATCCTTATTTTCATAGATTTAAAGTTTTTGGGAAAAGAAGCTGCAAAGTGATTTAATTACTAAATAAAGCTTTGGTTGAACTCAGTTACCTAAAGAAGGAGTATTTATTCTCTTTAGTTTTATGAAACATTAAAAGTCTAACAAAAAAGTATTCCTTTTAGTGAATACTTTTAAGAAAATATAATGTGCAAGTTTCACATTTAAATAAATTCAATTCTTTTTTAAAAACTGTTTGATTTTGTAAAGTTATTTCCTTCTCATCAAAATTACTCCAAGTAACAAAAAAGCATTATTAATTGTCATGCCTTCTCTTGATTATGAGTCTTTCCCTTGTCTCAATATTATTAAAAATAATCTGTCATGATGTACATTCAAATAGTTAAAAGTAGGAGTTGGACTTACTCTCAAAGCCAGCAAGTTAATTTCTTCTGTTTTTTAAATGTACTTTGCACAAGTAATTCCTGGTTGTAAACAGTTACATAATTAACTTGCATATAATCCTGTAGCCTTTTTTTTTCTTCAAGGAACTTTCATGATGACCAGAAATGGCATATTTTCAAGTAATGGACAACCTATGTAAATTTTCTGACAATATTAGTTAAATATTTTCCATTTCATTTACTTTATATCTTCCAGAGGAAAGTACAAAACATTTCAGGTAAGTGTCAGAATATTACGATCCTGAATGGTCTGTCTAATCTTAAGGAAGAGTCCCAAGCTAAGACCTTTCTTTGTAGTTGCCCTAAGTTATCCACACTTATGGCTAAGCTAACATTCTTCTTCCACTTCTTTTTTGAAGCCCTCCTTCCTGGCTTTCTCTTTTACACTCCAGGTATCTAGCGCTTTCTGAAGTTCAATATAACTGCTCTAATCTTGCCCTTTCATTAAATACCTCACACTTCAAAACTATTAGACACTTTAAAATCATGACTGGAAGGAATACAAGATAGCAACTGACTCAATATTTTTATTCTAAAGTCAAGATATGGAGAACCTGAGGAATAAAGTAATTTCTGAAAATCACAAATTTAGTTAGTGGTAGAGCAGGAACTGGAATTCTGGCTTTCAGGGCAAGAAGGTTGTCTTAGGTTAGATTCCTCCCAAAACATATCCTGAGCAAAAGATTCAGGAATAAATAGTTTACATGGGAGGTAAACTCATGAGGTGTTATGAGAGCATGGGAATGTGAAGCAAGTTACCCTGTGGACATCTGGGGCTCTGTCTTGTTGGGGAATCTCTGAGAGTCTGTGGGAAAGATGTCTTGGAATTGTCCCACCATAGGACAAATATTATGTGGGATTTATCCAGCAATGATCATACCTCATTTATTAAGTGCAGTTTAGTCAGCACTAACTCTACTTCCTGTCCACCTTCAAACTGGCTAAAAGGTTCCTGCATCAGACAGAGAGAAGCAATTTGGCTATACAGAAACACTCTGCATGCAACTTCCAGTGTAGTGCAAGGGAAGGAGGGCAGGAGCAGTGTAAATCAGAGAAGGGCATTATCCACATAGGAAAAGTGGTATAATTAGAGAACTAGCACTGGATCTAACTTCTTTAATGTTCAATGAAAATCTATGTGACAAGTTAACTTATCATAGTCACAATTTTCACATCACCATTATAATGGTTTATATATTTTTCCTGATGGTGTAGTGGATGTACATCTCCCCTTAAATGCCTGATCTTGGATGGCTATGGCCAAAGGACTGCTTGGGGGCAGTAATGGCAAGGGCTAGCCATTTGTCAATGAAACCCGAAGCTCATTAAATAAATAAATAAATAATTCTAGAACTTACAAAGCAAGGTATCTTTTATCTGCATGGAAAAATTGTGAAGCAAGAACTGAGAAAATGATATAAAAGAATGAAGTTGAGCAAAAAGCAGATTTAGGAGGTGTGAGATAAGGGAGCAGATTTTTCCTTTCAAAGCCATAAATCCAAGAACCAGATCCTGAGCAGACTTGCCAGAAAAAATAAAGGACACCCATAAAAATGCAGACGTCAGATAAACGATGAATAATTTAAGACATATTTATACTAGAAAAGTATTTGTTGTTTATCTGAAATTTAAATTTAACTAGCCTTACTGTGTTTTTATTTGCTGAATGTGGCAACCCTAATCTTTGACCAATCACAAGGGTTCTTTTGTGTGTATGTGTGTGTGTATGTCTTCTTAAATTGAGCAAGGCCGTGATCCAACAATAAAACTCATCTAGTTTTAATATTTTATAGCATTTATTAAAATGAAATACCCTCATAATTTTGGATCAGAAATATTCTTGAAGAAATCCCAATCACAGGAGAATAAAAAATGCTTTCTAGCAACCAGGGATAATAATTGTAAATGTATGAATAAACTGAAGAAAGAATGAATTATTCAAATTAAAAGATGTATTTTATAGGAAAGCAATTTTTACAGACCCTCATTTTTCATCAAGCTTAGCCTGCTTCAAGTTATTATAAATTGAAGGTAAAAATATGTTTTAAAAAATCTTAGTCTTAATATTTCTATTTGCATTGCAGGCAATCTCTACAGAGTTTCTCTTCCAGGAAAGCACATTCTTTATAAATCACATACCCTGCACTGTTCTCTTCCAGGAATATGCTTGATTTTTTTTTCAAATATGAAAAACCTAGTTATGCTATATTTGTAAAGATAAACACCTTAGTCCATTTTCTACTGCTATAACAAAATATTTGAGATTGGGTAATTTACAAACAGAAATGTATTGTTTTCACAGATCTAGAAACCAGGAAATCCAAGATCAAGTTGCCGGCATCTAGTGAGGGAATTTTTGCAGAATCCTCACATCTTCAAATGGAAGGGCAAGAACTAGCAGAATGCTGCATGAAGCCTTTTCTATAAGGGCCTTCATTCCAGTCACAAGAGGGAGTCCTCATAGCATAATATCACCCGTGAAAGGCCCCACTGTTTAATATCATCACATTGGTGACACCTGAAGTTTGAAGGGGACTCATTCAAATCATAGCAACTAAGACTGCAAATATCATGTAAAAACAGTTTAAAAACTATTGCTGATTTGAAGTTTTGTTTTGTTTTATCTGTCAAACATGGCAACTGTGTTTATGTGTGTATGCATATATATATATAGTTTGTTTTCTAACAGAAAGCATACAGCATAAAATATACTAACCTTATGTTGCTGTATTTGACGTTTTAGGTCTTCAAGATCAGGCCCAAGGGGTTCTTCTTCCATTTTTCTTGTTCTCTCTTCTGTTTTTGTTAGCCAGTCATTTAACTCTTTCAATTTCTGATTCTGGAGATCCATTAAAACTTTATGTAAACTGAAAATTTGAAAAAAGTCTATTACTATCTCCATTAAAGCATCTTTACCTATCATTCCTAAACATATTACTAAGTAAAACAGTAGATTTTATAATTTGTGTCACGTTCACATATTTTTTTAAATTTTAATGATGGGGGTATAATTCAGGAGGTGTCACACTTCGACACTTCAAACTTTACTATAAGGCTACAGTAATCAAAACAGTCTGGTATTGGTACAAGAACAGGCACAAAGACCAATGGAACAGATAGAGATTCTGGAAGCAAAACTTCAATTTCTCAACTGACTCGTCTTCAAAAAAGCCACCACCACCAACCACTGGTGAGAGGAGAACCTATTTAGTAAATGGTGCTGGGAAAACTGGCTGACCACACGCAGAAGATTGAAATAGGACCCCTACCTATCCCCATACACAAAAATCAACTCTAAATGGATCAGAGACCTAAATGTAAAACCTGAAACTATAAGAACCTTAGAAAATGCAGGAGACAGTCTTATGGAAATTGGAACTGGCAACCAATTCCTGATCAAAACCCAAAGTGCCCATGCCATAAGAGATAAGATAGACATGTGGGACCTCATTAAACTGACAAGCTTCTGCAAAGTCAAAGAAACCATCAAGAGAGCAGGGAGACAGCCCACAGACTGGAAAAAACATATTTGCCAACTCCATGTCTGACAAAGGCCTGACATCTAGGATCTACAAGGAATGCAAATGCGCTGAAAAGAAGAAAACAAACAGCCCCATTACAAAGTGGGCAAAAGATATGAATAGACAATTCTCAAAAGAAGACATAAGGGCAACCAACAGATACATGAAAAAATGTTCAGCCTCACTAGTCATCAAGGAGATGCAAATTAAAACTACACTGAGATACCACCTAACTCCAGTCAGAATGGCCATCATCAATAACTCAAAAAAAAAACAAAAAAAAAACAGATGCTGGAAAGGATGTGGCGAAAAGGGAATACTTCTACACTGTTGGTGTGATTGTAAACTAGTACAACCTATGTGGAAAACAGTGTGGCAATTCCTAAAAGTTTTAAAAATTGACCTTCCGTATGACTCCAAAATCAGAATTCAATAAGAATGAACTTTCATTTATCAAACTCAAAACATAGACGTTTTATTTTTATGGGAAACAACCGAGAGGAAACATCCATTTAAGCAGAAGCAAAAACTTAAAGATGCTAGTTTAAACCTCTTAGATAATGAATATTGTCCCAGCATTAGGTACATAAATCTTTTACTCTATTGGTTCAGTTTCTCCCTTGAGAACTGACCTGATAAGATTTCACGAGAATTAGCTGTAGTATCATCCCCTTTTTTTTGTTTTCCTTTCCAGTTTGTCATTTCAAAAATGGGAGAAAAAAATCCCACATTATTATTTATATTTGAAGAAATGTTTTAAGTCTAGCACACATATGTTAGAGTTAATAAGGGATTTCACTTTTATTTTTATTTTTGCTTTTTGACATACATTTCCTTCAACAAATAGTTTCATGTCTGTATAGGAAACTACTGTTTGCTAAGAATTACCAAAATAAAATACCTATTCTCAGTTGAAAGTGGCTTAGAGACGATTATACAAATAGGCTCAGCAACAGTTATAATATGGCAAGAAAGTCATTATAATTTGAATTATATCCATTTCATAAGGCATGTAGGGAGAGGCTCCAAGTTGATCTGTAGTCGCCTGGAATGAACGGTGTCATAGAACATGTATCCCAAGAGTTGAGATTTGAAACATGGATTCATGCATTTCTTAAATATACAATTACTGAGTACTTAAACAGCATGGTTAAAGAAGTGAGATAGACCCATATTGCCCTTTACTGTCATGGAACTTACATGGGGTGGGGGAGGTGAGGGCCACAGATAATGTGTTCAACTCATCAGGTCATTGTTATGCTCTGGCCCAGCCATGCTGCTCTTTGAGCTCTGGCCAAGCCCTGCTTCTCTGTAAGCTCCGGCTCCCTCCCCAATCTGGGGGAGGTGGATTCCCATTTTTTTTCTCTCTCTCTCTCCAAACTACTTTCTAAATAAACGATATTTTCCAATAAAAAAAACAATTGTGATCATGGTATAATATGGGAGAAAGCGAATTGAGTGTGTAAGGTAAGAAAGGGCTTTATGGCAGTACTGATATCTAAAGAATTCAAAAAATTGAAGTAAGTAGTGAAGAGGTGGGGTGAACCTATTCTAGATAGATGGAAAGCCCTGTGAAAAGGCCCCATGACATCACAGAGGAATGGGAAAGTCAGCACAGCTTGACTGTATAAGATGCAGGAAAGTTGCACAATATCACAGCCTGTGCTAATCCATAGGTCCTGGGAGATTTCTTGAGCTCTGCCTGAAAAAATAACACTTGAACATTCAATAATATTTATTTTTGTTTGTGGTTTCATCTTATAAACCTGGACTTGGCAACTGACCAATAAAAACAGATGCACACATTAATGGTCTGCCAGGTGTTTTGTCTTTTATAGGTGGGATATAGAAATGTCTGGTTGGGGGTTCTTGGGGGAGGAGCCAGAGCAGCTGGGTTGGTAGGTAGTGTATGTTGATACTCAACATGCAACCTGTGTGGTTCAATATTTTATTGACCAATACAGTCTCATCAATGTTCCCCAGCCAATTAGAGCCCTGTTTTTCCTCTGTTGGTTAGCAGTTCTGGAAGTGTGGTCCCTGGAACATCAGCATCAGGCCATCCCATGGAAACTGGTTAGAAATTCAAATTCTTGGGTCCACACCCAGACTGACTGAATCAGAAACTGTGAGACTGTGGTTTAGGAATCTGGTTTAGGAATCTGGCTCACGCCTGTATTACGAGAAATTTGGGAGGCAAAGGCGGGAGGATTGATTGAGGCTAGGAGCTAGAGACCAGCCTGGGCAACATAGAAAGACTTTATCTTTAAAAAAACTAAAAATAAAAAAAATAGCCAGGTATTGTGGCACTTGCCTGTGGTCCCAGCTACTTGGGAGGCTGAGGTGGACGATTGCCTGAGCCCAGGAAGTCGAGGCTGCAGTAAGCTGTGATCATGTCGCTGCCCTTCAGTCTGGGGGACAAGTGAGACCCTGACTCAAAACTCAAAATAAAAATAAAAAGGAATCTGTGTTTTAACACTACTTCCAGGTGATTCGGATGCATGCTTATGTTTGAAAAAATCACTGCTCTAGATGACATTAATTGACAACCACAACTCACACAAACTCTTCAGAGAAGAAGATATTGTTAACTTTAATAGAAGGGCAACTGCCAATGCCCAGGAAGTTATTGGGAGTCATTTTGGCACAAGACTACTACATTCTCATTCTGACTTCACCCCCACCAACAGAGTGACCATCAATGGCCTAAGAATGAGTTCTGAACTGAGGCTCCAAAAGTCGGGAATTCGTGTGTCTGAAGCCTGAAATTAACCTCAGAATAAGCTTGAAAAGAAAGAATCCACAAATAGCGGTGGAGTGATGACATAATAAGTGTGGAAATATAGAGCATGGATCTCATCGTGGAAATGGTTCTAAGATGTTTTAATTGCATAAACATTTATTTTCTTTACACTATGCATTGACTAAATATAATCAAATAGTAGTCCATATGCCTGAATTGCTTCACATTGAAAATAAATGGAAATTGTTGCTGATAATTAAAAATCATGTCACATTATCTGCAAACATCAGACCTGGCCACTTTTGATACTATCCAACAGGATTTAACAAGTCTGTTTTCCCACATGACAATCTATAAAACTGAATATCTATTATACTTCATATGCAAAGTATAAATTCTCCGGTCCCCACCATTCCCTCTCCTCTTTTATACCCAACTCACCTCACTCCCTTATACTAGTTTTCTGACTTCCATAAAAGGCATTTGGATTTGGTGTCCAATGATCTTGATCACAACTTCCCAAATTTAAATATGCATACAGACCACCTGGGGATTCTGATTCAAATTCAAGAAGTTGAGTATGAGAATTTTCATTTCTAACAAGCCTGCAGGTGAAGCCAATGCTGCTGGGTTGTGGATTATAACACACTGAATAACAAGAATTCAGGTGAGAATATGTACTGTTTATTTGGAAATCACTGGTAGTCTGTTTTGGGTGTGTGTTTGATCCATTAGTTACCCACTGCTCAGAGCCAGAAGATTAAGAAGACAAAGATTAATGTGAAGCTGGCAGGAAAATATCAAAGGGTATCACACACAGAATGCCCAATTACCGCCCCCCTCTTTAATTTTCCTCTAGACTAGGGAAGGTGATAGGATTATTAAAGCTGCTCTCCTTCACTGATTCACCCATGATATCTTACAATTAATGTTATATAATTAGGATAAGTGCTTCTTCCAGTTATTGAATCCACTACAAAATTTACTTAAAGCGAGAGGAATCCCTACGCAGCAGACAGGATTTTCCTAAGGATACAACTTCTGAGAGGAAAATTAACTTGGGGATAGGAAAACTCTAGAAAAAGATGTGTTCATATAGGGAACCTCTGTAGAGAGCTTAACTTTGACTATAGAAACAATTATTTTCAATGGAATGTTCAAAAATGTTTTTGTTATTTTATTTTGTTCCATTCGATACCCTAATTATTCAGTGAAGTTGGATCAGACCTTACTACTTTCCATGTTGATTTAATATAAAATAAATTAACAGGTAGTAAAAACTACTATACTTCCTTTCTTCACTGAGTCCTGTGAAGAAAGGGCATCAGTGAATTCTGGTGAACAACAGGTCAGAGTTCTCTAGGTAAGCAGCAGGGAAGTGAGTAGTGGCCCCTGGCAAGGCTGGGCTGAAGAAAGGAGTAATTATGAGAAGGTACTAATAACAGAAGGTCAGGTTAATAGCTTTCACGACATAAATGTCCTCTTTGCCAAAGGTGGTAGAAGAAGGGTTAACTTCAGGGAGTCTAAGCCTTGGGTAAAAGGACACTAACTCTAATTTTAAAATACATTGACTTGGCTTACATTTATTCAACATTGTTTGCATGATAATGCTGCTGTTAAGCATTTTTACATTTAGTAGGTCAGTGGATGATGATTTTGGTGATGCACGCAAATTATTTTAATATGTTTAGTGTCTATATATACAGTATATATGTTATTTATGTATATATAATATATACATGTAAGATTTTAATGAAAGCATACATTAAAATAATATATAACTTAGAATGATGGTAAGAAAAAATTCGTTTTAAGGAAAAATGTTAAATACATAATGATAAAAAGAGTATAGATATTGAAGGTAGAGTATGATTGACATGTGTTCAGGAGACACTGAATAATCATGTCTTATCTTCATTGTCACCAACATAAGTAGACAATATTTTTGTTAATTTAGTTCTGAGGACACTGGAACTTTGAAAGGTAGGTGATGGAACTTGCTCAAGGTAACACAGTGGCATGTGAAGCCATTATACAAATCATAAACTATCTGTGACCAAAGTCTGAGCTCTTCTCCTTGCATGTTATTTTAGATTTTTGAGGATAAAATATTGTACTGGATAAGGCCATATGAAGTTGCTGATATTTGACTTATTTTATTTTGCTAAATTAAAAAAATTTAATTTCATACTGTTCAACTTATAACATGATTAAAATTAGAGAAGTTTCACATTTCCAGCTAGCATTCTAAAGATGCAAATAAATTTTTAAAAATTGTCGAATTCACAAAATAAAAATTTACCACCCACAGAAAGGAAAATAGTTCACAATTTTTGCTGGTTTCATTTTGCTTTCTTCAAGTGGTTATTTAGAAAGGGATGTAAAAGCAAAAGGCAAGTGGACTGGCAATAGAGAGATCAGGTAGTGGAATTTAAATAAAATTATAAAATCGTGCAGGGCAGGAGATGGTCCTGACGATATGTATAAGCAAAGGCGTGTCAGGACATGATACCAGAAGCTGCAACAGTCACCTTCCAATATTTAAGATATTCTGAGGATAAACAGAAGCTAGCAAAATGGATAAATTGTAGGAACCTGGGACATCAGCGACATGGAGTCACAGATTTAATGGTCTCTAAAGTAAACTTACCTGTGGATTTATTTGTTATATAAGATAATAGGTATCCTTATGTGCTTCTCCAAACTTAATGTGTATACGAATCACTGGGTGAATGTGTCAGACTACAGATTCTAAGTCAGTAGGTTTGAGGTCGCACCTGAGATTTTGCACTTCTAACAAATGTCCAAGGGATGGATGCCTTTGTTGCTCATCTGTGGATCGCTTTATGGAGCAATTGTATAAGCAACTTTGAGTTGAGTATTTTGTTAGTTGCAGTAAAAGGCATTGTAGAGAATGGTATTTTTTTCAAATAATTTTACTACAGTCTGTGTCTCATCCTACACCATAACTTGATAACCTATCTATATGCACAGGAAGAAAATCAAAGGGAATGTCAAGTTTGCTTTACAAAAACTCAGAATGTGGGAAGACAATTAGTCTGTAATCAGTGCTGTCCAACAGAACTTACTACAATGTAAATATTCTATGTCACTAGACATGTGGCCTGCTGAGCCCCTGAAGTATTAATTGTGCCCAAGATGCTGAATTTTTAACTATATTTAATTATAATAATTGTGATTTAGCTGCATGTAGAGCTAGTGGCTACAATATTGGACAGCACAGCTCTAAATCAACAGAAAATTAGATTGCCAATAGCCTTGAATTCTTATTTGAAGATTTTCATCCATATCAGTTAATTTTAATTCATTTTGTCTGGCAATGTCTATAAAAAATGATATCCTTTGTTCAGGAATCCAGCAAAGAACATAAATAGCGTTTTATGAAATTTCCATCTTTTGGACACAATTTATAAAGACAAAATGGTACAAATTTTCATTAATTGCAGCCTGTATTTGATAAGCTTAGTAGTATTTACTTGGCTTTATGGATATACACTATAAAATTGTGTAAAATATATTACAAAAATATAGCCATATGCAAAACCCTACACTTATAATAAATGTATGAACATATAGAATTTATAAAGGATTACAATTAAAACTTAAAAATCACTGAGAGGTGTAAGCTCTTAGTAAGACAGGTTCTCAGGTCCAGTTCCTAGATTTGAAAATTATTTGCTTTTATGTAATTCTCAAATGAAAAAACAACTGATGAAAGGAGATAAGATATTATTATGAATGTCTAGATTAGACAAGAACCACCAGTTATGATCAATTAACATGTCTTACATGCAAAATTCAATTACATGATTTAAGTTGGCAATAAAACCTATAAAACTTGATTTAAGGGAGGGCCAATGGGATGAATTACAGAAACTGAATTTTTAATGCAAGTTTTACTTTAAATTGCATGCCCTTTAATAACTAAATTCACATTGATGAAAATTAGAATTAATTTATTTACTTGTTCAAAGTGATGGCTTGAAAATTTTAGCAAACTGTTTTTATTTTTTATTTTAGAGATATTGAGTACAGTTCCGGGTTAGGTATACAAATGATCATTACAAAGATACCCTTGTTGATGAGGTGTTCCCCTCCCCCCAGCAGTTTCCCACTATAATAGTTTGATTATATAATTTTAATTTCAGCTCAACAATTGTTCACATGCAATGCAACTATATGCTTCCAGAAGGCTGAATGTGCTTAAATATGTAGTTATATATTTTTTAACATACTTGTTAGGTTTTTGTTTTATTCTTTATTAAGAAAGTTACCTAATTGAGGTGATGTTTAAGAAAGCTTTTTATTTAAACTATTACAGAAAGTGAAATTTATGTCAATAATGCCTTATTATAAAAAATGCTGACTAGAATCACTGAGAGAACTTTTCAAAATGATGTGCCAACCCTACATCCAAACAATTAATCAGAATTCTGGGATGGAGCCCTGACATTAGTACTTTTCAAAGCTCTCCAGCCAGGTGATTCTAATGACTATCCAGGGTTGAGTATGATTGTGCTGGTTTGTCAGTACTTAGCCATTATTTTTTACTTTAGCCCTTGAGGGCTTACAAGTGACAAATGTTTGGAAATCTGGGTCAAGGCATTGTGGCATATCAGGGCTAACATGAGCCAGATGCACAGAACTAACATGTAAATGGAGGTTCATGATGTACTAAAAATGCCTTTATACTAAAAATGCCTTTACTTATTTACGAACTAATTTTACTATCCAAGTCATGAGAGATCCACTAATCAGTCATTCTGAGCTTGCGAAATTTGGGATGTTTAAATATAATTTTACTTTTAAATAAATTATATTTATCATGTGTCACACAATAGAGGTATTATTACAGTTAATCCTAGTGATCTAAGAACTGATATTAGCCTGAATTTATAGATGGATAAACGTTTGCCTATTTCAAAAGGCAAGCAAGAAAAGGTGTGAAAGTAGAAACTCAGGAGGCTTGGCCCCAGGGCCTGCTTCACAATAATGCTATATAATGCCTGAACTAAGATTAATTTTTAGAGATGACTTTTATGTCTATTACTTATTTCATTTATGACACTTATTATACATATAGAAAAACAGAAGAAAGAAGAAGGCCAAGAGATTGTCATTAATAGATAATTTTACTCTTCTCACCGACATGAAAATTGTAGTTGTTACTATTGAGATAATTGTTCTTAACATTTGGTTTACTTTCTTTTCTTTATTTTGGCCTAAGCAACATACATATATATATATTTAATTGTTTATTTCAATAGCTTTAGGGGTACAAGTTGTTTTTGGTTATATTGAGGAATTGTATAATGATGAAGTCTGACCTTTTAGTGTACCCATCATGAGAATAGTGTATATTGTACACAATAGGTAATTTTTCATCCCTCTCCTCCTCCTAGCCTCCCTCCTACTGATTCTAAAACGTCTATTATACCACTGTGTATATCCTTGCAGACCCACAGCTTAGCTGCTCCTCATAAGAGAGAACCCATTATATTTGTTTTTACCCTCCTGAGTTATTTCATTTAGGCCTCCAGTGCCTCCAAGTTGCTGCAAATGAAATTATTTCACTGCTATTTATGGCTGAGTAGCATCCTGAGGGGTGTGTGTGTGTGTGTGTGTGTGTGTGTGTGTGTGTGTAATATTTTCTTTATCCACTCATCAATTTATGGTCACTTAGGTTGATTCCATATCCTTGAAATTTTTGAAAATTTTTAAAAAATATGATGATTTCATTTGGGTAGGTACCAAGTAGTAGGATTGCTGGATCATATGGGAGATCTATTTTAGCTCTTTGGGAAATCTCCGTGCTATTTTCTATAGAAGTTGTACTAATTTACATTCCAACAAATACTATATAAGTATTTTCACTGCATCTGTGCCAACATCTATATTGTATTTTTACTTTTTAATAATGACTATTCCATCTAGAATAAGGTGGTATCTTACTGCAATTTTAATTCGTATTCCCCTGATGGTTAGTGATAATGAGAATTTTGTTAGCCATTTGTGTATCTTCTTTTGAGAAATATCTGTTCATGTTATTTTCTTACTTTAAAAAATATTTGTTTACTGTCTTGATGATGTGTTTGAGTTCCTTGTTGATTCAGGATATAAGTCCTTTGTCAGATATGTAGTTTGCAAATATTTTCTCCCATTCTGTAGGTTGTCTATTTACTCTGTTGATTATTTCTTTTGTGGTTTAGACGTTTTTGGTTTCATTAAATCTTATCTATTTATTTATTTATTGCATTTGCTTTTGGGGTATTAGTCATTAATTCCTTGCTTAGGCCAATGTCCAGAAGAATTTTAACTGGGTTTTTCTCAGAATCTTTATGGTTTCAGGTCTTATATTTAATATGTGATGAGAGAAAGGAATTCAGTTTAATTCTTCTGCATGTGACTATCCAATTTTTTCCAGCACTATGTATTGAATAGGGTATATTTTCCCTAGTGTTTATTTTTGTCTCCTTTGTCAAAGATTTGTTGATTGTATTTTGCTTTACTTCTGGGTTCTTTATTTTGTTCCATTGGTCTACATGTCTACTTTTATAGCAGCACCACGCTGATTAGTTACTATAGCTCTGTAGTATAATTTAAAATCAGGTAATGTGATACCTCAAGTTTTGTTTTTTTTGCTAAGGATTGGCTTGGTTGTTTGGGCTCTTTTTTGGTTCCAAATGAATTTTAGGATTGTTGTTTCTAATTTTGTGAAAAATGACATTGATAATTTGATAAGGATTGTGTTATATCTATTGATTAGGCAGTATGGTCATTTTTTTTTTTTTTTTGAGTTGGAGTCCCACTCTGTCGCCCAGACTGGAGTGCAGTGGCTGCTCCCGGCCACCGCAGCCTCGACCTGCTGGGCTCCGGCGATCCTTCCGCCTCAGCCTTCCAAGTAGCTGGAACTACAGGCGC
>CAUYQG010301122.1:0-12071 GCA_963574415.1 Tarsius wallacei | reverse complement strand
CCGCAGCCTCGACCCGCTGGACTCTGGCGATCCTTCCACGTCAGCCTTCCAAGTAGCTGGAACTACAGGCGCGCGCTACCACACCTGGCTAATTTTTTGATTTATTGTAGAGATGAGGTCTCACCAAGTTGCCCAGGCGGGTCTCGAACCCGCGGGCTCAGGCAATCCACTCACCTCAGCCTCCCAAGGCACGGGATTACAGGCTGAGCCACTGAGCCCGGTTGTAAATTGAATTTTTTAAAAGTAATGTGTCTAGATTATTGCCGGTATTTGGAAATGCTACTGAATTTTGAATTTTTTCTTTTACTTGACTACTTTGTGACCTACAGTTAAAGAAAAATAGCCTGGTTATTCTGCTGCTCTTTTTCAGAATTCCAAATTCTTAGACTTTAAAATAAACTGATATCAGACTCTGAGTCTTTTTTTTGTTTTTCTTTTTGAGTTTAGGTCTCACTGTGCTGCTCAGGCTGGAGTGCAGTGACATGATCATAGCTCACTGCAGCCTTGACCTCCTGGGCTCAAGCAATCCTCCTGCCCGAGCCTCTCCAGTACTGGGACTACACCACCACACCTAATTTTTTTGATTTTTTTTGTGGAGACAAGGTCTTGCTATGTTCTATAGGTTGGTCTTGAACTTACAAGGCCGGTGCACCTGGCCTTGACTCTGAATCCTCATGTCATTTCACATATAAAGTGATTGGTCCAAATTGCTCTGTGGTTTCCTCAAAAAAAGACCTCAATTATGGATACTAAATGAACTCAGACTTATTTATGAAGCCTTCATTTTGCCTAGATATTATAGGATGATGTTCCTTGTGGACTCTTTGATGTTCAGACCTGACTTTCAATATTAAAGAAAATGGTACTTTTATTTTATTTTTATTTTATTTTTTGAGTTGTAGTCTCACTCTGTCACCCAGACTGGAGTGCAGTGGCCGCTCCCGGCCACCGCAGCCTCGACCTGCTGGGCTCCGGCGATCCTTCCGCCTCACCTTCCAAGTGGCTGGAACTACAGGCGCGCGCTACCACGCCCGGCTAATTTTTTGATTTATTGTAGAGATGAGGTCTTGCTTGCCCAGGCGGGTCTTGAACCCGCGGGCTCATGCAATCCACTCGCCTCAGCCTCCCAAAGGCACGGGATTACAGGCTGAGCCACCGAGCCCGGCTGAAAATGGTACTTCTAAAGCTTACCTAAATATGGATTCATTTTTAACTGTTCATTTCAACTCAACACAAACTTTTTGGAGTACATGATTTGTGGTCAGCATTTTTCTAAATACTGTTAATTCAGTGTTAAATAAGTCTTTTGCTTTTTAAGCAGCTAGTAGTGTAACTGAGGAGACAGATATAGAAAGAAATAACTTTATCACAATGACATTATATGAGGGGAGACCCCCCAAAAACCTGGAATTTATTTATTAAAAATTGTGCGTTTATTATTACATGCTTATACTTCAGTCACCTTCAAAATTACTCTCCGTCTGATGCACTACACCAATCAAGATGCGTTTTCTACTGCTAAAAACAGTTTTTAAACTCGTTAATTTTGATGCCTTTTAGTGATTGTGTCGTGTTTTGTTTCACTTCTTCCATATCTGTAAAACGTTTACCTTTGAGGACTTTTTTCATCTGGGGAAACAAACAAAAATGTCACTCAGAGGGGCAAGATGGGGTGGATAGGGAGGATGGGGCGCAAGGATAGTGCTGTTTTTGGTCAAAAAAGTGCTGAAAACTCAGCATAGCATGAGCAGGTGCGTTGTCATGGTGGAAGAACCAGTCACTTGTTTGCCACAACTTGAGACGTTTCTTCTGCAAATCATGATGCAACCTTCTCAAAACTTCCAGATAAAAACTTTGTTTGACCATTTGTGTCTCCCCTCATAGAATAGAAGTTAAGAGTGTGCTCTGGAGCTACTTATGCCAGTGTGACCTTGGTTATATTGCTTAATATATGGAAGCTCAGTTTCCTTGTGAATAAAATAGGAATATTAGAGTTTTTATGAGGATTGAATGAGATTATTTATGTGTTTGGCATATGTTAGCTAATGTTATTGGCTACTGAAGAACCTGAAATGTCTCTCATGCCCCTCTTATAGGTAATGGAGAACACCTGAGGGGTTTAAGCAGGGGGATGACATGGATGGATTCACATTTATAATCGTATAAATTGCCGTGTCTGTAGTAGATCAGTAGATTTGAGGAGACAGTAGTGATAGACCTATTGAAAGATAATGCTGAGGTGAGTGGATTGCCTGAGCCCGCGGGTTCGAGACCCGCCTGGGCAAGCGAGACCTCATCTCTACAATAAATCAAAAAATCAGCCGGGCGTGGTAGCGCACGCCTGTAGTTCCAGCCACTTGGAAGGCTGAGGCGGAAGGATCGCCGGAGCCCAGCAGGTGGAGGCTGCGGTGACCGGGAGCGGCCACTGCACTCCAGTCTGGGCAACAGAGTGAGACTCCAACTCAAAAAAAAAAAAAAAAAAAAACAGATTAGCACCTTCTTGTTGTGTCCTCACATTGTGCTAGGAGCATGATAGCTCTCTAGAGTCTCTTTTATGAGGGCATTAATCTCATTCATGAAGGCTTTGCCCTCATGATCTAATCACCTTCTAAAAAGCGCCACTCACTAATGTTATAATCTTGGAGGTTAAGATTTCAACACATGTATTTTGGAGGGACACAAACATTCAGATCATAGCACATTTGTATAAATCAGTGGGTTTTTTCTCCCATAAACATTTGGAGAATTAAGAATGAATCTTATAGGCTTAGAATTGTCTTTATGAAAATGTTTTAAATTCTAAATTCAATGTCTGTAATAGTTATAGTGCTATGCATAGTCTCTATTTCTTGTATTTGTTTGGTTAATAGTTTTTTCCCTATAAGTGTGTGGATTTAATAGAAATTTTAAAATGTATAGGCTTAAAGTTCATAACATTTTTCTTACTAATTTAATACTGTATGTTTCTTTTTACATTCCTCATATTGATATTTGTGCTTTTTCTTTTTTCTTGTTAGATGTTGCCATATATTTATTGATTTTATTAGTTTCTTCAATGAGTCGTCTTTTGACAGCTAAAAAACAAAAGACACATTACCGTTAAATGAGCAATAATTAAGCTGACAACCGATCTCTCAAGAAAAAAAAAAAGAAGCCAGAAAACAATTAAATGACATCTTCAAAGGTCTTAAAGAAAATATCTGTAAACTTAGATATTTACACTCATAAAAAATATTCTTCAAAAAAGAAAAATATTAGAGATAAAATATGCCTAGAGATAAAAAAAAGAAGATAAATAAAAATATGTTCGGACAAACTAAAACTGAGGTAATACATCCCAAGCAGATCTGTGCCAAAAGAGTGAGTTCTTTAGGTATATGGAAAATAGTCCCAGGTAGTAATAGAAATAAAGAAGTATAGGAATGTAAGAAGGAAAGGAGGTATATTCACGAATATGTCAACAGCAACAATGCATAACAGAGCTTAAAATAGGAAAAGAACTGAAGTATATGAGAATACAACAAAAAATATGGGAAGAGGGCAACAGAATTAAAAAGTTCCAAGGTTATTGTATTGTCCTAGAAGTAATAAAAGTGCAAATTTATATTAGACTTTAAGAAGTCAAGGATGGGCTGGGCTTGGTGGCTCAGCCTGTAATCCCAGCATTTTGGGAGACCGAGGCGAGTGGATTGCCTGAACCCGCGGGTTCGAGACCCACCCGGACAACTTGGCGAGCCCTCGTCTCTACAATAAATAAAAAATTAGCCAGGCGTGGTAGCGCTCACCTGTAGTTCCGGCTACTGGGAAGGCTGAGGCGGAAGGATCGCCGGAGCCTAGCAGGTCGAGGCTGTGGTGGCCAGGAGCGGCCACTGCACTCCAGTCTGGGCGACAGAGTGAGACTCCGACTCAAAAAAAAGTCAAGAATGCGCATTATAGCTTCTAGGGTAATCCACTTAAAACAGTTATAGAAAAGTATAACCAATAAGTTAATAATGTGGAGACAGTAGGATAAAATGTATTTAATCAATACAAAAGACGGCAAGAAAGGAGGAAAATGGCAATTTAGAACAAATGAAATATATAAAAACAAATAGTAAGATGGCAGATTTAGATTCAAGTATATTAGTAATTACAGACTAAACACTCCAGTTAACAAAGATAGACTAGTTGGAAATTAAACAACCACACAGCACTTATTAGGGGCACATCTTCATTTGAAAAAAATAGAGAAAGGTTGAAAGTAACAGGATGAGAAGAGATGTATATCATGCAAGCACTTATCAAAGGAAACTGTATAGCAGGCTATACAAAGAACAGTTATAGTAGACTTTAAGGCAAGAAGCCTTATAGATATTATCACACACATTACATAATGATAAAATACTTAAGTTATTCACCAGGAAGAAAAAACTCATAAATTCCAGTACAAAAATCTAATCTTTCATTATATTAAGCAAAAGTGACTGAACAGACTGAGCAGAAATATAGAAATTCATAATCAGAATGGGAAATTTTTAATATACCTTGCCCAGAAATGGATAAAACAAAAAGACTAAAGAAAATCAATAAGGGTACAGAAAATTCAAATAAAAGGTATTTCAAACTTGTATATGTATGTTGCTAAACATTATCATTTGTGAGATACATCCATATTGTTGTGTATAGCCATACATCATTCACTGTCATTGTTATGTAATATTTCAGGGTGTGAATGGTCAATTTCTGTAAAAGTTCTGCATGTTCATGAAAAAGCAGTAATCTGACATTGCTTATTGTAGTGTTCTGTATATGCCAATTAAGTCAAGTTTGCTAGTTATGTTGTTCAAATATTCTATATTCTTTTTGTTTGCTTATTTTATCAGTTACTGAAAAAGTAATGTTAAAGTGTCCCACTATGAATGGTGAATCATTTATTTTTCCTTGGAGTCTGTCCATTTTTTGCTTTATTTAAGGCTATTCTATTTTATTTGGATGTTTAATCACATTTAAATATGTAATATCTTTCTGCTAAATTGAAACTTTTAACATTATTTATTATTTATCTCTACTTCTGCTGATGATGAACTATAATTTTTGTTTGCCTAAAATATCATTGTTGAAAGCTATTTTTCCCTGGGTATAGAACTCTTGATAAGCATTTATTTCCTTTTGTCACATTAAAGTTATCTCTTTGTTATCTTCTTGGTCCCACTGTTGTCTCATTGTGCTGCTTTATCAGTAGTTTCTTATTATCTTTTAGTTTTACTAATTTTGTCTTCTTATGTGTCCAATAAGCTATTAAAAGTATCCCTTGAGTTTTAAATTTTGGTGATTGTTTTTCATTTTTTAAATTCTTGTTATTACTATTCAAATCAGGTTATAATATTTTTTATAATTTTCTGTTTCCTGAAAACATTTTTAAGCTTGCCATTTATTTCTTTAAATATATCAAATCTTTATCTGATAATCCCAGTGTGAATCTGAAAGTGAATTTCTGCTGTGTGTTTCAGATGGTTTTTGCTCACAGCTATATATTTTTATGTGTGCCAGGTTTTCTTTAACTTGTGATGGTCCTTACCCTTAAAATAATGAATGTCAGGATGTCTTGGATGGAAGTGATACATTTTGATTTACTTATAAATATTTTATTTATATATTTATTTATATTATTTTATTTATACATTCAGGATACATTTTTATTTACTTCTGCCAGTGCCTGAATGCTACTGCCTGTAAACCCCTTTAAATAAAAATTCAGGACTTGAGGGTCCTTGGCTATTTAGATTATGTATTCCTAGCTGAAAATATGCAGGATATCCTGTATCTAACCACAAGTGTATGCATGTATTTTTCATTTTCTATTTTCCATCTGTCCTTTTTGTTGCCAAATCAAATTTCCCAGCCTTCTCTGGGCCAGAGGGTAGGTGGATTCAATTTTGATATACCATTACCTGGAGAGTTTAGTCCTTTGGGGTTCCTATAAGACTCCCCATCTTGGGTACATCATGGTTCTTAGTTTTTGTCTTCCTCACAATTTATGTCCAGGCTTATGTCAAGTTCAATATTCTGTTTATTTCTCTAAGTTTAGGTTTCCACCATAATTTGTCCTAGCAGTGCCTCATTATCTTGTCAGATTTTCAGTGCTTTTAAGATAATTGTTTTAATATTTTATCCAGAATATTTAGTTGATTTCAGTAAGACTCAATTTAGGACGCTATTATCTAATATTCCCTATCATATAGGTTTATCACTAGTGGCTAGCATCTAAGTAATATTGAAATGCTATTATGTATGTCTTAAAATATTTAAATTACTTTTATCTTGAAAACAACAGTGTTTTTACTTTCCCTAACCCTTGATAGGGAGGTTTATATTGCTTATTATTAATTTTGGAAAAAATAATTCAGAAATCAGGTATACTATGAAATGTTTAGTAATTGAATCAAGAAAGCACATGCTTTCACCTCAGACGTTTACAATAATCAACCTTTATTAAAGGTAGTATTTGTGACTTTACTTGACATAAAAGTTTTCATGTTTCTCTTTTCTAGTCATTCTGCTTAACATACATTTTTAGCATAAGTTATTCACGTGGAAACAAGATATCCATATTATTAAAAGATATCTAACAATAAATACATAAACCGTCAATTATAATACAATCAAATTCAAGCTACAATTGAAACAAATACTTGCAATTTTGGAAACTAATTTAGTATGATGTGTAGTAGAAGTTTGGGGCAGGCAGGGAAATCTTCAATGTAGGATGTCACATGTTATTAAAGTTTTTATATTTGCCAATAGTAAAGAATAAAATGGCAAAAAGATCTCATTCAGAAAAAACAATAAACATAAAATATCTAGGAATAGCTTTAATTGAAGTGTGAAAGAAAAGTATGAAATTTTGTTGAAAAACATTTTAAAATCTTGTATAAATGGGGTGACATAATAGATTATTAGATACAATATTATAAAAGTGTATTTTCCAAATTAGTTGGATTTGGCCTCATGCCAATAAAAATATCCATGGAATTATTATTCTTATTTTACTTTGACATGACTATTTTCTTAACATTTATCCCTAAAAGTAAGCATGTGTTAAAAATACTGAAAAAAAATAAAAAATACTGAAAAATTAAAGAGCCGAGGCTTCTTAGGTGATGAGAAGAAACATATACTTCCTACCTTAAATGATTTAATCAATGGCTTGAGTATTTGAGGATCACAATTTTCCTGGCTATTTACTATAGAGTTCACTTCAGAATTTTCCTGAGTACAGCAGAAGTACAGTATTCTAATCAAGTTTGAATTTGGGGTCCATCCCATTATTTATTCTGTGTATTCTAACAGTAATTATCAGGTTATTTTGCCTTGGAACACCTTAGCAAGTTTGAGCATTTACAGGGAAAAATGCTGAGTTTTTTCTCCAATTTTTGTATTTTACAAGTCTGTCAAAACCCTGCAGTAATCTTTGCTAATTTCCCCCATTATTGTAAAAGAAGTTATTAGAACCATCCTTATTTATCTTAACTGTCTGCTCCATATATATAGTTTCTATTATTCCAGAAACATCTCAGAAATCCACAGAGAAATCCAAGATCAGAAGAAACAAATCAATTTTTGTGTTTAAAGATTTTGTTTTCTGTTTATAACAGAAATAATTTGTTTTATATCTAAAATAATACAAAAATATTACATAGAAACTGTGAATCCCCAAGATATTAAATAATCTAAACTTATGTGAGTAGCTATATTCAGTTAAGAAAAGGGAATTTCCATTTTTATATTCCTTTTGTCTTTTAAGGTAAACAAGCACCTCCAGATAAGTTGGTCAGAATGAAAGAAATAAAAGATCAGTTTCCACATTGGTTTAAGAACCTTAAATTTATGTGATTTCCATAAGATATCTGGATTTATTTTTATCAACTTTATTAAAGTATAGTTAACTTAATATAAACTATATTCATTTAAATTATTTAGCTCAATGAGTTTTGACAGTTGCATACACTCTTAAAATCACCACTACCTTGAAGATACAGAAACTTCATTACTTCCAAAAGCTTTCTGTTTTCCTTTTACAGTCATTCCTCCCTATGTCCTGGGTTCTAGAGAACCATTGTTCTGCTTTCTGTCATTATAGATTAATTGCATTTTCTAGAATAATATATGAGTGGAATTGGTGAGTATGAACTTTTTGTATGTTTACTTTCACTCAGGATAATGATTTTGAGGTTCATTCATGTTGTGTATATTCTATAGTTCATTTTTTTATTGCTGAGTAGAATTCTATTGTATACTACAATCCAGTCACTTAAGGATGGAACATTGAATTGTGTCCAATTTTTGGCTTTTGTGTATTAAGCTTTTATATACACTCATGTACAAGTCTTTGTGTTGATATATGTTATTTCTCTTTTACTTCTCTCATACCTGTGAGTAGACTGGTTGGGTTCCATGGTGAGTATATATCTTAGGAAACTGACAAACTTCAAAGTATTTGCACCATTTTACATTTTCACCAGCAATGTATGGTGAGATGACGCCACATCCTCACAAAAACTCAGTATTGCCAATTTTCCATGTGCTTCTATCTATTTATATATGATCTTTAATGAAGTGTGGTCGAATAATTTGCTTTTTTTTATTTTTATTTTTTTGAGTTGGAATCTCACTCTGTTGCCCAGGCTGGAGTGCAGTGGCACGCTTATGGCCACTGCAGCCTCAACCTGCTGGGCCAGGCAATCCTTCCTTCAGCCATTCAAGCAACTGGAACTACAGGCATGTGCCACCACGCCGGCTAATTTTTTTGATTTATTGTAGAGATGAAATCTCCCCAAATTGACCAGTCTGGTTTCAAACCCCTGGGCTCAGGCAATCCTCTCATCTTCACCTCAAAGTGCTGGGATTATAGGCATGAGCCACCGTGCTCAGTATAATTTGCTTTTTGAAAATTGGTTTTCTTGTTTTATTATTACTGAGTTGTAAAAGTCTTATATACTGGTCTTATATCAAACATATGTATTATAAATATTTTATTTTGTCCCCTGACTTGTCTGCACTTTTTTTTTTTTTGAGTTGGAGTCTCACTCTGTCACCCAGGCTGGAGTGCAGTGGCACACTCATGGCCACCCCAGTGTCAACCTGCTGGGCTCCGGCGATCCTTCCGCCTCAGCCTTCCCAAGTAGCCGGAACTACAGGCACGCGCTACTATGCCCAGCTAATTTTTTATTTATTGTAGAGATGAGGTCTCGCCAAGTTACCTAGGTTGGTCTTGAACCCCGGGGATCAGGCAATCCACACACCTCGGCCTCCCAAAGTGCTGGTATTGCAGGCTGAGCCACCGAGCCCAGCCATCTGCACATTTTTTAGCAGTGTCCTTTGAAGACCAAAAGTTTTAAATTTTGATGAATGTAAATAATTTTTTGTTTTATGATTTATGCCTTTGGCATTCTACTTAAAAATATAAATGTGATCTTATAGAAAGAAAACCTGAAGACTCAGAACTAATAAACAAATTTAGTAGAGTTGCAGAATAAAAAAAAATCAACATATAAAATTCAGTAGTGTTTCTTTTTTTCTTTTCTTTTGTTCATGAGTCAAGGTCTTACTCTATTGCACAGGGTGGAGTTCAGTGGCATGATCATGGCGCACTGTAGCCTCGACCTCCTGAAAAATACTTCTAACCCAGCCTCCTCAGTGGCTGGAACTACAGGCACATGCCACCACATCCAGCCTTTATTTATTTTATTTTGGTCTTGAACTTCTGGGCTCAAGCAACCCTCCCACATTGGCTTCCAAAGTGCTGGGATTACAGGTGTGAGCCATCATACCTGGCCATAAAAATTCAGTGGTGTTCCTATAAACTAATGAACTACCTGAAAAAGGAATCAAGAAAACATATCATTTACAATAGCTACAAAAATTAAAATACTTAAGTAAATTTAGACAAGGAAATGAAAGACCTATACATTGAAAACTTTAAAACATTGATGAAAGAAATTGAAGACACAAGTAAATAAAAAGATATCCCACATTCATAGCTAGAAAGAATTATTATAATTTAAAATACCATATTACCCAAAGCAATCTACAGATTCAATGCAATCCCTATCAAAATTTCAATGACATTTTTTTTTCAGTTGGAGTCTCACTCTGTTGCCCAGGCTGGAGTGCAGTGGCATGCTCACAACCACCCCAGTGTCAACCTGCTGAGCTCCGGTGATCCTTTCACCTCAGCCTTCCAAGTAACCAGAACAACAGGTGCACACTAATGCCTGGCTAATTTTTTATTTATTGTAGAGGCAAGGTCTTGCCAAGTTGCCCAGGATGGTCTCAAACCCACAGGCTCAGGCAATCCACTTGCCTCGGCCTCCCAAAGTGCTGGGATTACAGGCTGAGCCACCGAGCCCAGCCTCAATGACTTTTTTTCCCCAAAAATAGAAAAAAATACTTAAATTTGCATGGAATCACAAAAACCCCAAATAGTCAAAACAATTTTGAACAAAAAGTGGAAAGCTGGAGGCATCACGCTACCCGACTTTAAAATATACTACAAAGCTATAGTAATCAAAACAGCATGGTACTGGCATAAAACTGACATGTAGACCAATGGAACAGACAGACAGCCCAGAAATAAGTCCACACATTTACAGTCAACTGATTTTCAACAAAGGTACCAGAAATACAGGGAAAGGACAGTCTCTTCAATAAATGGTGTTGTGACAACCAGATATTCATATGCAGAGGAATGAAATTAGAACATCATCTCACATTCTATACAAAAATCAACTCAAAATAGATTAAAGATTTAAACATAAGCCCTGAAATTGTAAAACTAACAAAAGAAAATATAGGGGGAAAGTTCCATATAATTATTCTGGGTAGTGATTTTCTTTAATATACCCCAAAAGCACAGGCCATAAAAGCAAAAATAGACAGATTACATAAAACTAATGTTTCTGCACCACAGAGGAAACAATTAACAGAGTAAAGGGACAGTCCATAGAATGGGAGAAAATATTTGCAAGCCATACATCTGATAAGGAGTTAACATACAAAATATATAAGAAACTCAAATAACTCAATCGTAAGAAAACAAATAACCTGGTTAAAAATGGGCAAAGGGTCTGAACAGATATTTCTCAAAAGAAGAATTAAAATTTCCAAGTATATGAAAAAATGCTCAACATCACAAATTGTTGAAGAACTGCAAATTAAAAACCCAATGAGATATCACCTTATACCTGTTAGAATGACTATATCGAAAGATTAAAGAAAACAAGTGTTGAAGAGAATGTGGAAAAAAGAGAACCCTTGCACACTCTTGGTAGGAATGTAAATTAGTACAGTCATCATAGAAAACAATATGGAGCATCCTTAAGCATCAGAAATACAACTACAACATGACCCAGAAATCCCACTCCTGGGTGTATTTACAAAGGAAAGGAAATCAGTATGTTGAAGAGGTATATGCATTCCTGTGTTTACTGCAGCATTATTCACTCTCGCAAAGATATAGAATCAACCTAAGTGTCCATCAGTGAATGACTATATAAAGAAAATGTGGACTATATACACATTGGAATACTTTTCAGTCATAAAAAGAATGAAATCCTGTCATTTGTGACAACATGGATGAACCTGGAAAGCATTATGTTTAGTAAAATAAGTCAGACACGGAAAGACAATACTGTATGAACTCACTCATATGTGGAATCTAAAGAACTTGATCTCATTGAAATAGAAAGTATAACACTGGTTATCAGACTGGGGAGGAAAGGATGGGGAGAGGTTGGTCAATGTGTACAAAGTCACAATTAGGTAGGAGGAGTAAGTTCTGGTGTCCTATTGCACAGTATGGTGACTTATAGTTAAGAATAATGTATTGGGCCGGGCTCGGTGGCTCAGCCTGTAATCCCGCGCCTTGGGAGGCTGAGGTGAGTGGATTGCCTGAGCCCGTGGGTTCGAGACCCGCCTGGGCAACTTGGCGAGCCCTCATCTCTACAATAAATCAAAAAATTAGCCGGGCGTGGTAGTACGCGCCTGTAGTTCCAGCTACTTGGAAGGCTGAGATGGAAGGATCGCCGGAGCCC